>PVKY010006010.1:0-16533 GCA_004027775.1 Bradypus variegatus
ATTGAACCTCGAGGGTGGGTCCCATGTCTTGTTCCCTGCTGTCTCCCTGGCACCTGGTAGAGACTCAATAACCCAGTGTTGAAGGAATGAACAAGAGTCCACTTTTTGGCCAGCTCTTCTGCCCAGGTGACAGCACACACACCTGCGTGACTCCCCATGCATACGTAGTATTGAGTGCACCCTGGTCAGTCAGTGGTGCAGGTGGACAAGCCACTGTGTACCTGCCCAGCCAAAGATGTGTGCACAGGAGAGGCTAGGTACAGCAGGGGTCCATACGTCCCTGCCCCTGGAGAGTTGACCATCTGCTGGTGGTGGGAGGCATCAGACCCTGCTGTTTCCATCTGTTCCAGAAGGTCTCAAACTTTAGCATGTATCAGAATCACCTAGAGAGCTTGTTAAAACAGATTGCTTGCCCCAACTCCAAGAGTGTCTGACGTAAGTCTGGGAGGAGGCCCAAGAATTTGCATTTCTAATAAGTCCCCAGGTAAAGCTGATGGTGCTGGTCTGGGGACCACCACGCTTGGAGAGTTCCTGCCTTTAATAACCTCAATCTTGAGGCTAGAACTTGCCCCACATTATATCTAAGTGTGCGTCATTTGCCCCTCATGGTTTTGCATGTGGTTCTTGGCCAGTTCCTTGAGGTTGAGCTCTCTTGATCTTATGGTAATGAGGGCTTAGTAGCTCAGCCCCCTGTTCTTTCGTTCTTTGATCCATCGATCCATCCATCCATCCATCCATCCATCCATCCTTAGGTGTGTACAGACCCCTCCCAGGCAGGAGTGCTGCACAGCTCATCTGCCCTTCTGACCTGCTCTGTTCCTTTCCACAGGCTTTTTGTCCTGGGCATCGGCTTCTTCACACTCTGCTTCCTGATGACATCTCTCGGGGGCCAGTTCTCAGCCCGCCGCCTGGGGGACTCCCCCTTCACCATCCGCACAGAAGGTATCTCGGTGGGAAGGGGGCGGTTAGAAGTGAGTGCTGGTGTTTGTGATTGAGCAGAGGGAGGGGCCTTTGGGTCTGGCCCTTGGAGAGCTTCTGCAAGGCCCTCTGGGTGTCCCATCCAGGCACCTGGCCATCCTGTGGGTGCACATGTGAGTGGAGAGGGGCCTCAGCATGGACTCTGTGGCCCAGCGCACTGCTTTGGCTCTGGTCTTGGCAGTGGTCATCAGGCTTCCTCCGGTCTGGACTCTCAGGGCAGGTCTGGACCTTTGAGTCAGGTCTCCCAGGCATCAGAAGGGGCTGCCTGTGTTGCTTCTTTTGAGGAGGGGTCTCTGGATATGGCCCTGTCTCTGGGAGACAAGTACCCTGTGCCTTTGGCCCAGGCTGTGGCCATAGTGGGGACAGAGGGCAGCCCTGGCCGCGGGCTCACATGTCTTATCTCTGAGCTCTCAGGACATCGCTCTCTTCCACACCTTCGATGCCCTTTATCCTCGTGATATTTGCAAGGTGGTGGGCAGAGGTCCAGCGCGTGGGCTTCAGAACCGGCTGGGCCTGGGTGTGTGTCCTAGTGTCCCGGTTCACCAAGTACCTGCGTGTGCCATCGGCTGAGTCCTCTAACTCACTCCCAGGGAGGGGAAAGCCATGGCCTTCTTCAGAGGTTGGGTTGAATGTGTTCACACGTGGACATTACCTGGCATAGTTGGCACCACGTGGCATAGGCACGATGACTGACATCACGGGGGTGATGACATGGGGGTCTTACTCCTCCTGAAGCTGGATCCTGCCACCCTCCCATCCGAGTCAAGGAGGGATGGAGAGTAGTTGAGTCCTCAGTGGGTCACAAAGGCCCTTCTGCTCAGTAGTGGGAATGAGGGACCAGGGACAGAGGGGACCCTGAGTTTCTGTTCCGGGGTCTGGCCCTGTGAGCTTTCCCCTGCCCCTCTGGAGCAGTCTCTCTTTGAAGTCCACCTTCCTGAACCCACAGAGCTCAGCTCTCTGGCTCTTCTGTTCCCAACGATGAATATACCTGGAGAAGAACGGGTTGTCATCAAACATGGGTGCCCTGAGGGGCACCAGGGGTCCCCTCCCTTCCGAAATACCTTGTGCACCCAGTTGCCATGCCAGCCCTCATCAGGTCCATTCCTTTGGTTTAGCACATACGTCTTTAACTTGCAGATGCCCCTGGAAGGAATTTCACATTTTATTAGTCTCTCAAGCCTGAGTGTAAATTAATTCAACCCGTCTCTGATTCCTTGAGATGATTCAGCCTCCCTGAGCCTCTGTGTTCGCCTCTGTGAAAGTGGAGAAAACGATACCTGCTTCCCCAGGGTTGTGGTGAGGCTGTATTAAGTAACCAATACGAGGGTCTCAGGTAGCACTTGTCAAGAGCACGGTCAATATTTAACATGTGTGCTGAGCATGAGATGGAGAGAAAGATGTGAGGGAAGAGGTCCGAGGAGGGGCCAGAATTTCTACAGAGGAGACACCTGAAGCCAGGATGGGGTTGGAAGAGGAGGTCTGGGCCTGACCCGAAGGTGGATTTTAGGGATGGCCTGGGGAGGGTTACTGAAGGTCATGGGTGGGAGTTGGATGGGGCAGGTGGGGAGCAGTGCTCAAGCTACCTGGATGCCAGGTGCCTGGAAAGGGGGCGTGTCTGCCTGGGGGCACTGTTGCAGGGCTTGGGGAAGCTGGACTTCCAGAAAGGTCAAGGTGGGGGTGGAGTTGGGGGCCAGAGACAGGAATTGGGGGCTGGGGGTGGAGGAGTCTATGGCACACCCCATGGCCCCTGCAGGCTGTGTCCAGCGGCCCAGAGCACAGGGCGTGTGGGAGGCCTGCCTGGGCCGTGCCAGGAGAGGGGGAGAGGGCCGGCCCCAGCCCAGCCCTTGTGTCTTGGAAGTGAGTGGAGCCAGAGAGGGGATGCAGTTAGACTAGAGCCGTTACTGTGTGTGTGTGTGTGTGTGTGCGCACGAGTGCAGGTACTTAAACTTTTTACTAAAGTATAATATATACAAACTGAACACATCCAGGCAACTGGCACCCAGATCAAGAAACAGAAGGTGACCAGGCCCCGAGAGCTCCCTCAGGCCACCTCCCAAGCAGCTCACCCACAAGGGTTTTGGACTCTGCAGAAGGGAAACGTTTTCCAACATGTACTCTTCTGGGTCTGTCTTCTTTCTGTCAGCAGGATACCTGTGACGTCTGTCCTTCTCACTGTGTGTGGTTGCGGTCATTTGTTTTCATTGCACCACAATATATCTATCCGTTCCACTGCTGGTGGATGTTTGGGTTGTTGCCAGTTTGGGGCGTTTGTGGATGGTGCTTCTTTGAATGTTCTGGAACACATCTTGGTGAACGCAGGCAGGCATCTCTGGGTCTTCTGTGTGTTGTGACAGCAGTTCCCAGACCCGGTTTATCTGGTCGATGTCTTTTCCTGTTTCCCAAGCCCCTGGGCTGGAAGGCCCATGCCCAGAAAAGGGACCACACACTGCGGGAAGGAGGGGATGGGACGAGGACAGAGGCTGAGGAGAACCCATGGAGAGCTGACCTGGTTCCCCTCTGTCCCAGTCCTCATTTCCCCCCTGGCTCTCTCACGCCCTCGGGCTGAGTCCACCTACATGGAGACACAGGAGGGCACCAGGGCCTGGAACGCAGTCACACTGTGGGTTTAAAGTCCTGAACCTGCGAAATGGCCCCGCAGACTGCACCCCACCCCATGCCTGGAGGGGGCAGCTCTGCAAAAAGCAGGTCAAGTATGTACCCTGTGGTGTCTGGGCTGCCCCCCACTCCCCGGGGAAGAATCAGGAGAAGGAAACCCATGAAGTCACTGCCATTTAAAAAAAGAAAAAGGAAAAAAAATTCCTTGCATTAGTCAACATCAGCCCAAATGGGAAAAGCAATGTCTTCTCTCCTTGCCCATCAAACCTGGGAGGGAAGTGGGACCAGTGACTGAAGGGGTTGGGGAGAGAAGGGTTTTCTCCAGAGGAGAGCACGACAGCCTCTCATGGACTGTGTCCTCCCTGGGGGCGGGGGTAGGGCTCCAGGTTCCCCCAGACCACTTTATACTTCCTGATGAAGTCTGCTAGTTTGGGGGTAAAAATGCGATCAACATCTCATTCTGTATAGGTGCTTTCTTGTCTTAGAGATTCAGGGGAGGAGGAGGCTGACTGGAGGGTCGGAAGTCAGAAGTCTTTCTGGAGGTCTAACCTAATTCCCCCTTGCTGCAGTTGGGCCCCTGCTTTGGACCTGCAGGGCTGGGGGGGATTCTCTTGCACAATCCCATCACCAGGCAGCTCTTCTTCACTTCCCACTCGAGTCCCTCTTCTCCACCCCTTGCGTTTGCTGGGTGCTGCCCTTCTCCTAACGAGGAGCTCCCTTCCCCCCTAATTACAGGGCGTGGAGATGTGAAGGTGCCGCTGAGCCCTTTCTGATCCTGCAGCAGCTTCACTGCCTACGTCCCCTGTCTTGATCACCTGCCTTGTCTTGAAGGAGGGGTTGGAGGCCGTCCTGGGGTGAGGGCAGCGGGCTGGAGGTCCTCGGTTCAACCGCATGTGACAGCCCCGAGTCTCCCTCTTGGCCTGGCCCTGTAGGTCCTCCTGAGTCCTTGGCTGGGATTTGGACTCAGAGCACACTGGAGAAATGCTTTCTTGCTCTGTGGCTGTCTCTAGCCCAGGACCTCGGTGCTAAGGGGCTCTGGGGTTCTTCCTCTCAGAGCTGGGCATTGGACGAGCCTCCTTAGGTCTCTGAGGCTGGCCCCTGTCTGCTGCGCTACCCAGAAGCCCAGAGCTCCAGCCCTCAGCTGGGTTTCCGAGGTGGCCATGTGCAGAGAGAAAAATGTGCTCATTTCTCCAGCCGCAGCAAACACCAAGTGACAGCTCTTTCCTCAAGAGACGGGGAGGTCTCTGTTGTCTGGTGAGGTGGGGGCTTGTCCGGTTTCCAGGAACTGGTGGTAAAGGGTCAAGGAAGAAGAGGGGACAGGGGAGGACAAGAGAGACAGAGAAAAACAGAGTGAGCATCTGCAGAGGGCATGGGGCCTCGGTGAGCAATAAAAAGAGCCCTGTCTATAAATATGAAGCTCCATTTGTATCTCTCAGCTTCCCAGCTTTCCTTATTTATATGGAAATATGGAGGGAACATGTGTTATTCCGAGATATATTGCTGGGGCCTCACATTAAATACATTTCAATTTTGCCGATGCCGAGTGAGGAAGTGACTTGGGAAAGCAAAGTTGGAGCTTGCTCTGTGGACGGTCCTGGGGTCTGTGGTGGCACCAGGGCTTGTGCCACCAGGGAGGGCTGGCTGGAATGGCCATGAGGCTGTGCAGCCCCCGCCTTGCCTTTCAGTGTCTCTTGGGCAGAGAGCATTCTTGGTGCCATAGGAGCTCCTTGGGCGGGTGGGCTGTCCCCCGAGGTTGCAGGGGCTGCAGGAGTGCCCAGCCACCTACAGCTTCTCTGGAGGGAAGAGAGCAGCCCCAGGGCATCCAGGGCAGGGTGCAGGGCAGGCACTGGGGCAGTTGTCTCGTGGTCTCGGTCCGGTCTGATGGGGGAGGCCTTAGAGCACTCTGAGAGCGAGGCTCTGTCTCCTTGGTCACGACGATCATGAAATCAGGGCAGCACCCACCTGCACGTCCGAAAGGCCCCCTGTTTTAGGGAGATCCCTCTTCCTGTCAACAGTTTTAAAGAACTGGCACCCCCTCCCCATATCTCTAAAGATTCTTAGTGTTTCCCTGGTCACCTCTCACTCTGATTTCCTGCTTCTGCTGAATTACCCAGCTCAGCATCTCCTGCTGCCTCTGGGTCTCCCGGCAGTGACTTGGCAGGACGGGTGCTCGGGCCCCCGGAGCAGGTGGCCTGCATGAAGGTGGGGACAGTGGGGTGGGGGCTTCAGACCACTGCCCAGCACAGCAAGCAGAGTAGCACTCACTCCTGCACCCCTGTGTTTGAGGACCCCTGGTTCGTCCCTGCAAGCAGGACTCTCCCAACCCAATCTGGCTGAGCCCCTCTGCCTGCCCCCCTGGCCGCACCTCCGAGACTTCTTGCCCCCCCGCCCCACCCCCTCCAGGGCTCTGCCATCCTCCCACTCGAATGTGCGGTCCTTCAGCTCTGTCCGCCTCTCACTCCTGGGCATCTGGCCCTGCTCTGGCCCACCCTGGAGCTTAGTGGAACAAAACAGAGCTCCCTCCCTGAGAGCTGCTGCCAGCCCTGTAGGATCAAATCCTTCCCTTCCCATTATCCTCTCTCCAGAGGCAATTAGGGGAAGGCTCTGAAAGAAGGGATGGGGTCTGATTGAACCTCAGGGTTCACTTAGTCCAACTCCCCATTTTATAGGAAGGGGAGACTGAGGCCCAGGCCGAAAAGTGGCTTGCCCACCCATCAGGATGGTGGCAGAACAGGTCCAGAGTCTAGGCTTTGTGGCTCCCGTCCTGGTCTGTCCCAGGCTGCCGGGCTGCACCCCCACCCCCCTCTGCTCCACGTGCTCCTGGGCGACAGCAGGTCTGGGCAGATCTCTCAGCCCCTGTGAAATGGACTGGGGCTGTGGGTGGGTCTGCTGGGGGGGCTCCTGCGGGCCCTGGAGAGGGGAAAGGAGCTTGGGTGAGGCTGGACAGAGGGGCTGCCAGTGGGGCAAGGAGGCCCGAGGCACCCCGGGAACACGGCGCCACCCCGAAGCTGTGATGAAGGCTCAGTGTCGCTGGGATGGAGCTTCTGCAGGAGGCGAGTGGGGCAGGCAGGCCTGAGTGTGCCGGGGAGGACAATTTCAGGGCTGTTACCCCACTGCCAGTGGAGGGGAGGGTCCCCAGCCTTGGCCTTGCCCTCCTTTTTTCATCCCACCCCTTTGGGCAGAGCTATGAGTGATGACCTCTCAAGGTGACCTGGTGAGGCTGGGCAGGCCGTGCACTGCACAAGTCCAGAGCCCCCCAACCCCCAGGTGGACCACAATAGAGGGGGCATCCCCTGGAGTTGTACAAAGGAGCAGCCCGGTCACATCATCTGTTGTCCTCTTATTTTTCTGGCTGAAATGATGGGAGCCCTCTCTTCTTTTCATCTTGTGCTACAAGCACTGGTTGAAAGCTAGGTGTTGAGTTTGGATGACGGGTTTGGGTTGTGGGCTAGAGATGAGAGTAATTTGAAAGAGTAAACCGTTCCCCCAAATTCCATGACATTGAAAGAGAGGGAGCTACTTATATTTTGTTTGTTTGATTGATTAAGCAAGCAGGGTGGGGTAGGGGGTTGGAGGGACCTAAGTTTGCTTCATTTAATGCAGCTTTGAAATTTCCTGATGCCAATGGATTAAAAAAAAACAGTACACACAAAAAAATCCTGTTCAGTTTTCTGAGAAGGAAAGAGCATGCGGAGGGAAGAACTTGAGCTGTTTTTACTCTTGGTGGTTGGGGGGGTGGGGACACTGCCTCTATCCTTCCACCTGTTATGTGACCATTTTCTCTAACAACCGCCCCCATGATGATCATCTTCTTAGACAGCACTCACGTCCTCCTCCTCCTCCTCCTCCTCCGCTCCTTCTCTGCCCCCGCACCACCATCCCCCGCCCCCACCATCCATGCCGGCTCAGCGGAGCCAGGGACCCTGGCCCTTTCAGGAAACTGTGGTTCCCGCTACCCAGGATTTGAGGCCCAGCTGGCATCTCCAAGGGGTGTGCGTGATGCCACCCCAGCTCCTGGTGGCCTCCCCACTGACCTCAGGCAGCCCCACTGGCAGGGGACCCAGCCAGACGGTGTGAAATGTTAGTGTGAAAAAGCTGTGGCAACAGCTGGACAGGGCTGGGAGCCAGGGGAGATGGGGACAAGCAAAGCAGAAATGTGACAGGCAGCCCAGGGGACATGGAGAGCCTCTCTGAGTCCCCCTTCTCCATTCGGTCCCAACTGTGGGGACACGTCCCCTCCGGCCCCCTCCTCTCCTCTCTGGCTCCCCCTGCTGTGTCCTCAGTGGCTGCCAAGCCTTGTGTCTGCCACCCTCCTGGCACTGTGCAGCTGAGCTGCAGATGGGGCCTGGCACTCTTGTCTGGAGTTGGGGACACTGAGGCCAAGAGCGGTATGATGTCGTCCGCCCACCCCACAGTCACATGGAGGGGAGGGTTGGCGGTGGAGGCAGCGAGAGCCCACGAGTCCTGCTTCCCTGCCCTGTGTGCCCCTTGGAGCCTTCCGGGGTGCTCCGGCTCTTTCTTTCCCAAGAAGCAGATGCTGTCACTGCTTATACCCCTTGGTCCTCACTATTCTGATACACTCGGAGCAGATGCCCAGCTGCCCAAATCTGTGCTTCTTTGCCCTGGAGGCTCCTTCGCTCTTGGAGCTGGCTCTGCCACCCCATGGCAGTCTGGGAGCACCGGGGCATGACCATCCCCCAGAGCAGCCCTCAGCCCATCCCTGACGGGAGTCAGAGTGTCAGTGCCTTGCTCCCTCGCCCCCAGCTGAGATGGCCAAGAGTGTTCCACACTGTCCTCCCGTTTCCCTGTGGGCCGAGCTCCAGTCGCCCAAGCGGTGGGGAGGACACAGCCTTTCCTGGCTGCTGTCCTTTCTCTGTGTCCCTTCTCCCTCCCCAACTGGAATTTCCTGAGCCCCCCAAATAAACTACTTGCCCTCACATCCTTGTCTCAGGGCCTGCTTCTGGGGGCAGCCACCCTGAGACACCCCCTTGCCCCGCCCGGCCCTGCCAGCCTGCAGGTGCAGGAGGTGTTTCTGTCCCCAGGTGACTCGGTGCTCGTGTGAGGAGTGGTTTAGAGCCTGGTGGTTGTGTTTGGAGTGAGCGGAGCCCCTCACGGTGTGGAAAACCTACACAGATTTCATGCAAAGGGCTTGCACACCGTCATGCTCAGCGCTAACAATTTGAAATGATTAGAAAGGAAATTGTGGAGAATCATGGGACTGGTTAATGGAAGCTGGTGGGGGCACCTCGTTGTCATTTAATTTCATTTGTCCCAAGGTCTCCCCACCAGGTGCCCTCCCGCTCCCCGCAGAGGGAAGGGCAGCCACCTTGTCCCGGAGTTGAGCTTTGCAGGACAAATTCATTATGGTTTTCTACAGTGGGGGTCCGGGTGAGTGGGGAGAGAACCCAGGGGCTTTGCAGGAGAAGTGGGGGTAGGGGCAACAGGGCCGTGGACCCTTAGAACTCAGGCTCCCAAACTCTCTCATGCATCAGAACCCTGGGAGCAAGCAAAGCACAGATGCCCAGGCCTGGAAATCTAAATTTTGACACCCTTGCCAGGAGAGTCCGAGGCACGTGCACAGTCCAGCGCACACTCAGAAACTGAGCTCTAGAAGTTCTGTCTGGAGCTCGGTGTTGGGGAGCTTGGGGGCCCCTGTTGCACTGCTGGACTTTCTCTACCTTCTCTCTAATCTGAGGATTGTTCTAGCACAGGGCAGCTCAGAGGTTACACCCAAACCTCCATTTTACAGTCGACAAAACCAAGGCCCAGCTGATTAAAGCTTTATCCCTGCGTCACGTAGCAGGTGGGGAGTCGGCCAGGCCCGGGCCCCTCTCTCCTCCCCAATGGTGCTGTTCTCTGCCACTGGGAAGGGGGGCTGCTGGGTCAGGTGGGCTCACCCTCCTGCCCCTCCCCTGGTGTGGCCGAAGGAGCGCCTGGGAAATGGAGCGGGCTGGGCTCTGAGCTGCCCCGCTTGGAGACCGGGCGGCCTCGGTTGCTTCTGGGCTGCCTGGGCCCCACCTGACCATGCCCACCCTCTGCCCACAGTGCTGGGGGGCCTGGAGTCCCGCGGCGTCCTCCGCAAGATGAACGATCTCCTGGAGCTGATGGTGAAGCGCATGGACACGCTGGCCCGGCTGGAGAACAGCAGCGAGCTGCACCGGGCCGCCGGCGAAGTACACCTGGCTGCAGACAGGTGAGGGGAGAGGGTGGGGAAGGGGCAGGAATGGGTGGGGCGCCTTGGTGTGCTGGGGAGTGGGGTGGCCTTAAGAATGACCTCCCAGTGCTGGGCCTGGGGTTGCCATCGGTCATTGTCCTTTCTGTTAATCTGGAGACAAATTTCAGAATACAGAAAACCACACAATCACACAACCTGGGGCCCATTTCTATCGTCAGATGAACAGCTGTTAACATCTTGTCACGTTCGTGGCCTGTCTTCCTTTATTCCTTTATTCCTGTTCACCCCTGGAGCTGAAGGCCCCTTTGGCCACCTCTCCCTAGAGAATGCACTTTCTTGAATTTGCTGTAGGTTCTTCCAGTGGGTTCTAAATGATTATAAACAGGTGACATACACACACCTGCTACATGTATTTACGTGCATGGTGTCCGCCGTACCTGGCCTGCTTTTTCCCGTCCACAGGGCGCTTTGTGCTCGTCCACGCTGACGGACCTGGGTGGACTTGGCCCTGCTGAGTGGTCTGCTTCTGCCTGGTGGGGGTTCATTTTAAGCACAGCCCCATCAGGGCAAGATGTTCATATTTTAGCCTTTTTGAGCTGAGCACCACTGTTTTGAGCTGGCAGCATCCCCGAGTCCCAGGTGGGGTGAAATCCAGCCCCAGGCCTGGGGTATATAAGGTACCACCTGCACCTTGGAGAGTGAAGGTGCACAACTCGCCCTGATGGGGATTCCAGGCTCAGGAGGGGAGAGGGGAGGACTTCACCCCCAGCCCCGTTCCACTTGATCTCTTCTAGCTGTTGCAGATCTTTTTGCGATTCACTTGCTAAAAGTGTTCGATTGCAGAAAAATAAGTTTGAAATCCACAGTTCTGGGTGATTTGGGGAAAAGCTATCCCTCAGCCAACATGCGCTATGTGAAAGCAAAGACTCCAGACATTTCCAGACTGAGTCGGGCAACATTGAAGCTGATGGTGCTGAGTCCCGGTGGCTGCAGGGCCTGGGCTGGCCAGGGAAGGGGGGCTGTGCCCAGGGTCAGTCGTGGGCTCCTCTGCCCCTCAGGTGGCCGGGGTCGTGGAGTGATGGCCTGGATGCCCTGTTGGGTGAGTGCCAGGTCACCTTCCTCACCCTCGTGGCAATGGACACCTACTTGAGAGCTCACTGTGGGCTGGCACCCTTCTCGCCGCGTGACCTGTGACCTCCTGCCCTCCCACAACACACCGAGCAGGTGGGCGCTTTACTCTCATCTCCCAGGGCAGCGCACTGTGGCACAGAGTTGTTGACGGACACGCTCGACACTGGGCAGCTGCTTAGGGCCGGCTTGGCCTGGGGCTCTGGGCTGCTCGAGCCGTTGCTGACCCCTGTGCTTTTGGAGGCCGCTCTGCTCGTTGCCCGTCCTGCTTTTGACAAGGGGTGCCGTGTTCGACCCATGATCACGTGTGGGGTGGCCTGTGTGCCTTTGTTAAGACTTTTCATATCATGCAATTCACAAATTAGAAAGAAAAAAATTCCCTTGAAAGAAAAAATTCCCTCATCAGAACTTGTGCTCTGAGTTCTTTGGTTTGGAGAATGTCGGCACTAAAACAACAGCCTTGAGGCTTGGCTTGAACATGACACTGTCTGTGAGGTGCCCGCCACGGGGCTGGCTCCTGCGGGGTCTCTCCCCAGGGCAGGGAGTGGGTGACTAGCAGGGGGCTACTTGGGGCTCTGCAAAGGCCTTCTGCGTTGGCGGTACTCAAGCTTGACACTGGGTGCAGGGCAGGCACCAGCATGTGATGAGCTGGGAGGAGAGGATTTGAGAGCAGCACGTGCAGAGGCCCTGGGGTAGCAGCAAGCTCAGTTTGCTGGGGGGAAAGAACCACCCCGGAGGCTGATAGGGCCAAGCACGGTGAGGGGTGGGAGATGACATGGCCATGGTGAGGAATGTTTAGACTCTCTTCTAAGAGGTGTGGGAAGTCACTGGAGGGTTTTAAGCCAGGGGGTGATAGGATCTGGTATTTTTTTTATTTTAAGAGGTTGCTGACTAGTCTGTGAGCAATGGATTCTTTAGGTGACAAGAGGGGAAGCAGAGAGCAGAGATGGAGCCAGGAGACAAGGCCACAGGTCCGTGCTCCCCTGGGGCTCCCTCTGGGACGTGAGACCACTTTCTTTTCAGCGTGCACAGGTTGAGCTTCTCTGATGCTGTTGGTGTCTCCTCTGACCCAGCTCCTGCCCTCCCCCACTCTGCTCTCCCCTTCATCTGCTCCCAGCCCAGCCCCTCTCGCTGACCTGGCCCAGGCCCCTCTCTGGCCCGTTTCCCTCTCCTGCCTGCCCTCATTTGGGCTGCGGTCCCTCTGGCTGCGGCCCCTTCCCCAGCCTGCACGCCTGTTTGCCTGGACTGGGGCAAGGACCCTGCTGGCTCCTGGCTGAGGCTTTTGCTACGGGCAGCGGCGATCCAGCGGCACCAAGCTGAGGGTCAGGTGGCCTTGGGGGCCTGGGGGAGCCACTGGCACATTCAAGGCCCTCTTGCTTCTTGCCATCCTGGCTTGTCCCTCCCTCTGCCTCCCCTGCCCTTCGTCTCCTCTGGGGGAAGGAGGGTGAGGGGGAGCATGCACCCCCTCCCAGCCCTGACCGGAAATAGCAGCCATCCATCGTGACCAGCAGAGCCAATCCCATCTCACAGGCAGGGCCATAAATTTCAGGGACACCAATGCTTCTGGCTTTAGGCAGAGGAGCGGTGAGTGTGTCCCAGTCCTGCTGCGTGCCCACACTTCCCCTGCCCCCCTTAACCCTGCCCGCGCTGAAGGCAGGGAGCTGCACAGGGGAGAGCTGGCCAGAAGCCCAGGCTCCTGTGTTTCTAGCAAACTCTCTGTTACCTGCAATTGAAATGACTTGTAGCTTAAAGAGAAGAATCCTCTATCGTCCCCCTCCAGCCCTCCAGAGGCTTCCGGGCTGTCACCTTCCCTCCTGGCTGGGGCGTCCTCAGGGAAAGCAAATTTGCTTTTCTAACCTGGGAAAACACAATTAGGAAGGCAAGTGTCATCGTGTTATGTATCCTAAAGCCAAATAGTCATGCTCTTTGAATTTTCCGTAAGACTTCACTTGGAATGATGACCAAAATTGGAGGCTGCATGTATTCGAGTCATGAAGTGTTTGTCCAGTGCCCACTGTGGGCACAGCATGGGCAGAGTCTGGGCTAGGATTTCAGGAGCAGGCGGAGAGGATGCAAGGAGATGGAGGTAGAGCTCTGTCCTCCAAGAGTTGACACCCCACACGTGGAGAGGCCCTTGGCACCCCATCCTTGTGCCCAGCTAGAGAATAATTAGAAACAAGTCTGCTTTAGATGGACATCACCGGCCAGCCCATGACCAGCCCAGGGCCTGCCCACAGGGCTCCAGTGAACTAGCCCCTGAAGTGGGCAAACCTGAGCCTGCATCCTGGCTGCTGGCTGGCTGGGCGAGCACCATGTTATTTAACATCTCCGAGCCTCAGTTTCCCCACAGCTGCAATTGGAGGAGGACCCTTTGGCCCTGTGCCTTCTGAAGGAGAGTCATCCCCCAGCCCCACTCCATGAGGGGGTGGAGAAAGAGGAGACTCGGCAGCCTGGGCAGGGGGCTGGGCTCAGAAGGGCCTCACTGAGGAGGGGGGCAGCCCTGTCAGCCCTATGGCTGGAGGGATGGGTGAGTGCGGGCGAACCCCGAACTTTGGTGGCTCTGAAGGCACCCATAGGCTCTTGGCTCCCCAATTCAGGTCTCCTGCGAGGGCTGCAACCTGTACTCCAGACTCGAGCATACACCTGCCTGCCCACCTGGCTGTCCAAGAAATGCCTCAGACATGGGCATCTGTTCAGCATGACCCCTGGGAGCCTCCCAAAGCCTGCTTCTCCCACAATGCTCCCACCTCAGTGCCGGTCCCTTCCCTTCAATTGCTCGGACCCCCAACCTTAGAGCGTCCTTGATCCTCGTCTTTCTCTCACGCCCACATCCAGTCCATCAGCAGATTTCGTCTGCTCCACCTCCTGGGCACACTCGGGGTCCCAGCTCTCCTTGCTACACCTGTACTGCCTCCCTGGGCCCCTCATCATGCCCCACTCAGCAGCCAGAGGGGCCTCTTTAAAACAGCAACCAGATCAGATCCCACCCCTGCTGCCCACCCTCTGCGGCTTCCCCTCGGCTCATGTAAAGAGCCCAAGTCCTCCCAGCGGTCTGGGGGCCCACCTGCCCGTTCTCTCTCTCGGTGTTACACATTTTAATTACTTACCTGCTTGTGGCCTGTCTCCCGTGCTGGAACGTGAGTCCGTGTCCCCCAGCACCAAGAAGAGGCACTTGGTCATTCTTGTGCTCCCTAAGTACTTATGGAAGAGAGAGGGAGGGAGGGAGGGTGGCTCTGTCCCCTGGGTGCTGTGTCGAGTGCATGCCTCATAACTTGCAAATATGCCAAGTCATGCATTGTGAAGGGGAGATGGAAGTGACACGGGTGCCTCCGGCCAACTCCACCTGACAGGTTGGGCCTCGGTTTCCAGTTCTGCACACTGAGCAGGTCGGAGCAGGTGGGAATCCAAAGTTACTGCCACGCTGCTTCCCACGGCGCTGTGGTGTGGGATGGGGAGGCAGCCTGGCTGCCTTAGCAGAGGATCGAAACCAAGGTCAGAAATCAAAACCCTTGACCTTGTAATTTCTCCCTGGGAATCCATTTTAGAAGAAGAGCCTTACCATAGAACCAGGTTTATGCACATCGAGGTCTTGGCGGCTTATCTATTTTATCCGCAAGGTTAAGCCCGGCTGATCCCTCTGCCCCAGAGGGCACCGTTGGGCAGATGACGGCACCTCCCCTGGGGTGGGGGGTTTATGCAGCCATCGGGAAGCATGTTCATGTGGGAAATGCTGGGGTTTTAATGTTAAGTGAAAATGTGAAGAAAGCAGGTTATAGAATTATAAATAGCATTGGATTTTCAGCTGTGAAATTCAATAAAAATAAAATAGTGGAGAAGAAATGGCAAGAGATCCATCAAAATTGTTGTCTTTGGGTAATGAGATGAGGTTCCTTTTTCCCAAATTAAAAACGAAAAGCTTTATTTAAAAGCCCAAGGATGCTTCTCTGGGCTCTCCAGCCCACTGCCACGTGTGGGCATCGATGGGGTGGTGGCGAAGGTGCGGTGGGGGCCCAGGCAGGGCTGGGCGATGCTCCCCAGGTGACTGTGGGTGAGCAAGGGCAGGGGTGGAGCCCTTTACCTGCTCTGTCAACTTGGGGCTGGAGGTCTCCTTGCTCTCGGACCCTGTGCTGGGCTTCGCCACAGGAAAGCCTCGGATTTGCCCCTCGGTAGCAGGGCAGGGCCTGGCCACAGCCATGCGGTGAAGAGGCCCAAGGAAGGAATCCAGGCTCCTGGCCTGCCCGGGGGGCCACCAGGCTGTCAGGTGGACATGTCCCCCCACCAGCCCCTGCCCTCCTCCTGGAGAAGGTTCTGAGGGGGGTGAACAGGGCAATGGCTGCGACCCCCCGGGAGATCAGTGCAGGGTGTTATTGGTCCTTACAGTTGTCATTGCTGAATCCTGCAGTGCTGGGTGGGGGCCGGGTGAGGAGGTCGATTAAGCCCCCCCAGGGCGAGAGAAGGCTCTGCGGTGGGGGTCACGGGGGAAGGCAGGCACCCGGGCCTCTGTCCTGCTTGGTGCCCCCCAGCTGGCCTCAACACCCAGCTCCTGTCCTCTGCAGGGACCCCTTCTCCGTGTAGTGAAGCTGCAACCCCCCCAACCCAGCTCTGTTCTTAGGAAGGGTTTATTCGTTTTATTTTTGGGACAGGAAGGTGGGACACCGTCCCTGCTGTTACCTGGGGAGTGGGGCAGACCTTTGATCACCTGCTTGGAGCCCCCACAGCATCGTTGGGAGCTCTGGATGGGGAAGGGAAAAGCAGTAAAAATGGGATTTGGTGGCTGGGCCCTGGTGGGCTTCCAAGTCCCGTGTGATGGGAGAGACAGACAGAAAGACTGAGAGGACATGCCTCCCTGCCTGCCTCGTTTGTGTCTTGTTGGTGTCTGCAGGGACCTGCGTGTGTGCGTTTTGGTGTTTTAAAAGGAAAGCGATCAGTTTCATAATAAAAGAACTGCTCCCAGCAAGCAGGCTGCTCAGCCTGGGGAATCAGTACCCTGCTAATTGAATGCAACCTCATAAATCATGGGAGGGAAGTGAAATTGAACCTCTTTCCCCCAGTGTCCTGTAGAGAGGGGCTGGAATATTCCCTCGGGGGCTGGGGTCGGGAGGAGTCTTGGGATCTAGAGTTGGAGGGAGGTGATGTGGGGCTGAGGGGAAGTTCCATCCTTGGCCCTGGCCCCAAGGCCCCAGCCCCAGGTGAGAAGGGGACAGAGGCTGGTGGCCTGAGGCGGTGGCAGCCTCTGGGGGTGCCCACGGTCAGCCTGGAGGGCCGGCGGCTTCAGGAGGCCCCTATACCTGCACAGGAGCTGCTCGGCCTGTGGGCCTGCACCAGCCTTCCACGGGAGGCTCGGGCAGGGGACACTGGGGCATAGCTACCCCATGGGTGGCCCTGGGGGTGGGCTGTGGGGTGGCCTCGGGAAAGCCCTTACCCTCCTGGCAGCTTTCAGTTTGTAGAGGAGGGGGCTGGGCCTGTAAGTCTCAGCCACCCCTGATCTTGGGGGAGCTACACGCTGAACCCAGGGCAGGCTCCTGAGGCTGCAGGACCCCCAGGAGGGCACTGTGAGAGGTTTGGGCACCCTGAGGGGTGGCTCCCCAAGGCAGGGTGGGCAAGAACACCCAGGAAGGACACCCGCTAGCCCTCTT
>PVKY010006011.1:0-16529 GCA_004027775.1 Bradypus variegatus
GGAGATAATACTATGTGGTCTGCCTCTATCACTCAGTATTACTGAAAGGATTAAAAGTCCTTTGAAAATACGTCATTAATAGTCATACATTTCTTAAACTGCCTTCTAGTGTCACAGAAAAATCTTTATGTGTAAAGAGGCAGAATGCTATGGAAAGTTTCCAGGCTAAATAAAAAAAAATTTAAGAGATTATTTTTAAAATGTAGGCTTTTCATGAGGGACACACACGTACTGAGATCTGTCCCAGACAGATCCCATTAGGATTTCTACCTGATAAGCTTCACCCCGTCTTATCCCCATCTGCTATTTGAGAAAGGCAGGAGGAAGGGAGCCTCAGCAGGAAGTACGACTATTAAAATTAACTCAACTTGATTGAATTTCCTCTTGGGTCAAACTAAAGAATTGACCCAAGTTAGGCTTACTGTGTTTGAAAATAGTCACATTGTCTTTGCCTTATTAAGTGTATTTGTGCCAAAGACAGTGGCAACTCCCTAAAAGAGAATTTTACTGGCTATGTAAGTCTGTCTAAAAGCTAAAGGCTTGGCTCACTCCCTGAGTACACACCCTGCACCAGGCACTGGCTATTCACTGCACATACATTATCCCCTCACCTCAGTCAATCCCCACCACATCCTTAATGTCTGTATTAGCACCCACATTTTACAGATGAGGAAATATGTGCAGAGATGTTGAGAGAGCTTCCCAAGATCATGCAGATGGTAGATATCAAAAAGGATATAAACCCAGTTCAAACTCACTGGCTCCAGAGAAATGAAACAGATTCAAGCCACAGCCCATGCCCCTAGAAATGCCCAGGGTTCCTTAGCCAAAGCTATAACATTGAAATAGGAGGAAAATAATACTGTTGCCTCCAGGCCCTCTCAAGTTAACTCAGTGAAGTTTCAGTATCCTCTTGGATGAAAGAAGCTACATGGACCCTAAATTTTATGTTTCAGCTGCTGTATTTTGTGGTGTGGTGGTTTGTTTGCTTGCTTGCTTTGTTTTGTAAGGATACTTTTTAAGTAGCAATCACCAAAGATTCACTGGCTAATTAATAAGAAATCTCTGCAAATCAACAAGCATTTATTGAGCATCTGCTGAGCTGGAAGCTATGCAACTCACAAATATGAATAAGACTCATACACTGAAGGGTATTCTGGAAACTAGTAAGCATGTTGAGGATACAAATAACCATCCCAATAACAAAAGTCAAATAACAACCCCTCAAACTAAATATGAATAGGAGCAATGATAAAAAAAAATATCAGGTTAACCACCGCAAGCGTGATAAAGACATGAAGTAACTTGGGTTCACAGGTCAAGATGACGGTGAGATAGAAAGACTTCATGTACAGTGAGATGCCGCAGCTGGGCTCCGAAGGTAGAAACATCCAGAGAACAGTAGAACTAGACAGAAATGTATGGGGCAGGGTCATGGGTGAGAGTAGGCAGTTTGCTGAGACACAGGGTCCCTGCAGAGATGAAGTAGAAGATACATGTTCATGCGACACAAACACTGGGGTAATAATACATCTGAAATCTCTAAGTTAATAAAGAGGAAAATTTTTATGATTAAAGCTCCCAGCGCCATGATAATGCAATTCAACCCCAAGCAACAAGGACTCTGGGAGAAGAGGCAAAATCCCTGGATTCTAATCCATTCTGTGTCACTCTCCTAATACAGCATCCTTTAGCAACTCACGTAACCCTCTGAGCCTGTCTTCTCATCTATGAAATGTCCATTATAGCCTCAGGGCTCCTTGGGGTCAAATGAGATCACGGATGTGAATGTTCTCTGAAAACTATCAAGGTATTTTTTAATACCTCAAACACAGAGTCAAGAACAGCTTCTGCCCTTCAAATAAACTATAACAACAAAATATAGCAACAGAAATCTCAAATTCAGGATCCATGTGACTTCCTTTCAACCCAAGAAGAAACTGGAATCTTGGGTTGTCTTGATCACAGAGTAAGTTAAGAGTGGCTTGAGGGAATTTACCGTCTTCCTGAGTAGCTAACACATAATACATACATACCAAGCAGCAAAACAATCCAAGGTAGAAGGCACAATGGTACCAAACTAAACATACTTAAAGACCCAGAAGTATAAATCCATCAATGAGACTTACAGGTGGTCTGTCCCATCTTCAAAGACAGGAAACTGCTTCCTGGACAGAGTAAGTCAAATGACATACCCAAGGGTGGATTTAGCCTGGGGAGAGGCGAGTGGGACATGCTGTCACCTTGGACAGACACATCACCTAAACTGCTTGAACCAATAATCTGTTTGAAAAAAAAAATTGAAATCAATAAATCTGCAATCTGGCGATGAGGAAATAAAGAAAAGATCCTTCAACCAGAATTACATTAGCATATCTGACCACCTCTGCTCTCCATTTTGGGAAGACATGTAACACCTGAAAAGCTGTATGGTGTTCTTTTAGGAAGCTCTGATAAAAGGCCATGCACAGTCAATTTATGGAAAGAATGATGTGTAGCGATAACAAAGGACCCATGAGCGAGGCAGCTGTTGAAAGCCCTGTGTCTGAAAATCCCTGCCCTTTCCCAGAGCAGCAGCTGTAGAGGTAACCCAAACCCCCAAACAGAGAAATCTCATGGAAAGGCCAACTGGGGGAAAGACTGTTTTGGTTTAAAGGTTTCTTTCATGCTCTGCCTTATTTCTGCCTACAGTGATCTTAAAAATCAGTTTTCAGGGAATCATGTTGGCCTTGAATCGTATGTTGGCCTAGACAAGATCTAACCATGAAACCCGAGTTTATGTCTCCTAGTTGGTGGCAGACACCTTGGTTAGCTTGGAAATGTCTAGCCTGCCGGATATCTCTGCCAGGTCTCAGGAGCACGGAATTTGGAGTCTGGTGCCCAAACTCAAGCCCCAGCTCCACTGGTGTCCATTCATGGTTAAGTGATCTTAGGCAAAAGTTTCATACTGCTTCATACATGCTAGTGCCTGCTCTTCAGGGAAAATGCAAATTCTTCCTTGGATGTTTCCTGTTACATCTTCTGCAGGTGCTCAGCAGAATGATTGACTCAAAGGAGCATTTGTGGTAAAATAATAAGACCTCATATTTGTACATTGCTTTACACAATCCAGACATTTTCTATCCATTATCTCACAGTGGCCTGGTGAAATAGAAGGGTGGTCTCTGTTTTGAGCTTCAGCTTCGTCCTCCGTAAAATGGAAAGAACAGCACATGTCCTGACTTCCTCAGAACAATAGTCATTCCCATCTAGAGTAAGTGAGGTAACAGACATGAAAGTTCTGTGTAAATTAGTATATGCTAAATAGAGTTTAATTATCATTGTTATCCAGTGGGGTTAAGCCTTGTAAATTTTACTAGGAGCCAGAAGTACAAAGGAGGAAGAGAAAAAATATTCTCAGGTATCCCTGATTCTCTGTCTCTCAAAATCTTTGGACCACTTATTGCATAATCCACAAGTCTTGGCCCTGACTATTACACTGTTTCACAGGTTATCTGATTTCCCCATATGTACACTTCTTGGCCCCCGACTTTGTATTCCTTGAGGATAGGGCCTTCTATTTATTTACCCTTCCCCTTACACAAAGACATACCTAAGCAACACAGTACTGAGCACAGGCTAAACCTTCGATAAATATTGCTGCCAGCTCAGAGATTCAGAGTGCGAATTCTAGAGCCAGATTATCTGGGTTTCATTTAAGGCCTTGCTTATTTATTAGGTGAGTGATCATGGGCAAAATATTTAACCTCTCTGTGCCTTAGTTTCCTCACCCATACAATGGTACCTAATCAATAGGATTATTTGAAATGATTAATTAAATTTAATACAGGTCCAATTAAAATATATAATAAACACTGAATAAGTAAACATGATGATTTCCCCAAAGTTATAAGGAAGATTTAATTCTTGATGAATACAGCTCTCTGGGTGAGCTGCTAGGTAAATAAAGAGTGCAGACCCCAGAAAGCAAGGATCCAGCCCCTGTATTCTGCGGTTGACCATGAGCCATAGCTGGAGATGAGTGACAAGGCCTCCTTCTCTGATGAAGCTTTCTCTCCTTTGTCCCTCTGAGCATTCCACAGCATTTTTTTTCAAGGGTCTTGCCAAGCCAGAGCCCATCAAGGCACCGAGCTTCAAATAGTGTGCATCGACTTCGCTGCTCCTTGGGTTTTGTGTGTGATCTAGAGAAGTGCCCCATACAGCCTCCCTCTGGAATGTGGGCGTCTGTCTCCCAGTCAGGAAATTCCTCCTTGTGAAAAATGGGTCCTTCTCTGTGCAAACACCCCAGCCACAGAAAAAGAAACGACAAGCCCTGGGTAACCTACCCAGGTTTTCTTTTTAAAAACTTCCCAAATGTTGGAGCAATGCAAAAAAAAAAAAATACTAATAAGAAGTCTGTCTAATGATTAAGGTCCTAGTGGCTTTTGCTAATGTTATGAAGTCCAAATATCTTTCATCACTCTCAGTTTCCATTTCTGTGCTCTTTTCCCACCTCTTGACACACCTACCCCCTCCAACACCCCCTCTTACCCACACCTTCTCTCTTCCCCCCGCCCTTCCCCAGCCTCCTACACCTATTTCTCTCTCCTACCAAAACAGCACTCAGTCAATGACACCTCCATAGTTTTTGACTCTTAATTTTCCATGTTGAGAAGAAACTGTGCTTTATAACTCCTTTCAAGAAAGCTTCAAGGAGGGCAAAGAAGGAAAATATTCTTTAGAAGGATGGGTAGGGGGCTGGAGAAGATAGGGTAGAGATTTTAATGCCCCTGAAATTCCGGGCACTGCTGCCTTCCCTGGCCCCGTGAGTGAGGCTGACACGGCGGTGCCGAGTGGGTCACCCCGTGCTTCTCACCCAGCACCTCCCCATGCTGCCTGCACATCTGATGCTGTAGCGAGAGACTCACAGGGCCCAAGAAGCTCTTGGGAAACTAATGCTCCTGCAATGGAGGCTGATTACCAGCGTGGAGTGGGAGGAGTTCAGATGGACACAAAATCTAATGGGTACGGTGAGGGATGCTGTTTGGGGCCCATTCTTATATACACAGGAGGGGAGGCAGGTGGGGGAAATCTCTACTTCCATTTTCCTAGCTATAAAAAAGAGACTGTTGCATGAGAGCTCTACTGTCCCTTCATTCTTCTGAGATTAAGATCATGGAATTATAGAACTTAAGGGCTGGATGGGCTTTTGGTATCATTTACTTCAAACCCTCATTCTACAAGTACAGGAATGGAAGTTTTGAAAGGTCAAATGACTTCCCAAGAATCTAGATGGGAGAGAGCTGGGCCTGGAATTAGGTGAGTCTCCTTGTCCATACCAAGATTGTAATCCCTGTTTTGCCAAAGTACCATATAAGGGAACATCTGCAAATATTCACTGACCCTACACAGAAGTTCAAGTCTTTCTAGAGAACCCAGCCCCAAAGGACTGGGGAATCTGTTCTCTGACTGATGAAGAGTCAAGACAATAATGGAAGCAGCTGCTCTCAGGCAGAATTCTGACAAGTCCAGGGAATAGCAGGATAGAGTGGAGGTGGGACAGGAGAGGGGCGGACAAGGAAACAAGGAATTGCTGGAGATGTACAAGAGGAGTCTTCATCACTCTAATTCTTGCGGTAGAACTTATGGCATAAACTGCCAGCGCCTGCCTGATTAATCTCCTAGTTAATTTTGCTCCTGTAAAGAAATAGCCTTTGTTCTTCTGAGTGTCAGCATTATATCCTTGTTTGTTTGTTTTTTTTAAAGAAAATGTTTAGGCAGAAGTTGCCCAGATGATGTCAGGGCTCTGCTGGCTGCCAAGAAGGGTCGCTGCAACCACCCTCCTTAAAGAGTGGCAGAATGTGCCATAGGAACAAAGCGGAGGAGGGGGAGCTCTCCCAGCAGAGGGCAAAAGTAGGAAGCATGGTGAAAATTGGCCTCCCAAGGCTTCACTCCCTGGAGAGGGGTCAGGGAGGAGTGTGGAGAGCTAGGATGTTCTCTTCTCCTGAGTCTCAGAACAGCTCCTGGCCAGAGCAGGATATTTGCTGAGACATCTCAAAACCTCGCCTGACTGCAGGCTGATTCCTGCTCCACAACCCAGCTCCATGCAGCTCTGGTGAGAAGTCATTCATTGTGGCAAACCCAGTCTCCTGGCTGTGGGCCTTTACTCCCCTTGAGCCATTCCAACCCTTCAGGGACTTGGCACTCTATGGACACACACACACACACTCACCACACCCCATCCTCCCCTACCTGCTCTCCAGAAACTCATACACACATTTCAACCCTCTCAACCTTTACTATGTGAAGCTCTGTGTCAGGCTCTGTGCCAGGAATGGACAGGGGGCAGAAGGGATCTGGAGATGAGCAGACATTCTAGTAGGACAGGTGAGGGTTCTAAGGATGGAAGTCCAGTCGTGAATCTGTAATCTGTAACCCTAACAATCTAGATCTGTAATCTAACAATTGTCACTACCATGCCTAGCCCCATGTTGTGCTTTGGAGAGTCCCATCAGGGAAGGCAGCAAAATAGAAACAATTGGTTGTTGCTGTCGCTGTTGGTTTTATGCTTCCAGGTGACTCTAATGTGCAGGCAGGATTTAGAACTATGGGTTTCATGTGTTTACATTCCCAATAGCATCTGCATCTTTGCTAGTTTCAAAGATTTAAGGAATGACACTCCCGATGTAGAATTTCAAGGTGGCTGGAAAAGCATATAAGATTTAGGATCCAAAGAACTAGGTTTGGGATCCAGTTCCATCATAGACATATTTATGTGGATTTTCCATCTGTAAATGGAGTATAAGGCTACCTTGCCACTTTGTATGCCCCTTTCTAACTTAGTTGTGAGGTTCCTATCACAGAATGGATATGAAACCACTTAGAAACGATTAAGAGCTATACTTACTAAAGACATTATGTAGGAATAAGAAGAAACGTTCATTACTTAAATTGAAGACTGTGGCTCCATGGAGGCAGAAAAATGGTATGAAGAGAGGAAAATCAGCACAAATTCAGGTAGAATGTTCATATTTAAACATATTTCCTGACTTAGCATATATACTTCTACAAATTACAGCTTTATTTGTCACTAGCTGGCTGTGTGACCTTTCAAACATCACCAACAACTGCATTTCAATTTCCTGGTCTATAAAACCCAGATATCAATACCTGCCCTACTTGTCCCCCATCTATTGAGCAAACGAGATGCTGAATGTGGAAGTTCTGGGGAAGGAGCCATTAGCATCGTCAACCCAGGAGGTTCCACATAATATGGGAGAAAAATAGACTGAAAATTTGTATTTGCCTGGAACTGTGCATATTCACCTCAGTGGCTCCAGTATCTAGTGCCTGATGGGAGCTCAACAAGTGTTTGGTGAAAAAAAAAACTAGCAAGGATAAGGATTGGAACCATAGATCACAGAGATAGAAGGGACTTCAGATATCATCTGCACTACTTCCTGCCTTCAGAGAAAGTAACTGATGTCCAGGAAGATCAAAGGTTTTGCCCAAGGTCGTGATGCTACTGAGTGGTGGAGGGGAGTTGTACCTCGTGTCTACTGTCAGCGCTCTTTGCCCCTCTCTGCAGTGCACTGCTAAAAAATGTTCCCCAGCAAGCCTAAAGCCCCACACATCAAGCATCAGCCAAGCCCAGCTCCTCACTGCCAGCTGTGTGCCAAGCTGTCTTGTCTATTCTGGCTGCCACTTCCCCAGCTGCTCCTGCCACCGCCACCTCTGGCCTGATCTCCATCGCAGTGGGAGTGGGGATACACAGACCTGCCGCTGAGGACTCCACGGCAGAGGGAGCGGAGGGAGGGGAGCCCAGCTCCAGAATCTTGCTGTACAGGTGTCTGGAAAAGGGAGACGAGCTGCTGCTTCTCTTCACCTGCTTCTAGGTTATGGCCAGTGAAAGCGGGGGCCGGTGGTCATCCTCCTGGGCCACAGAGACCCTGGTGCTCTCCAGGAAGCTGGAGACTCAGTTCTCCCAAACCCAGTGCCAGGGCTCATCCATCCCTTCCTCTCCCAACAGACTAAATCAGTGCCCTTGGTTTAGGAGAATAGTGCTAGACAGCACCATCCCTCCAAAGTACAGAGGGACAGAGGGGGTCCCTGGCTGGCAGATACAAGGAGAAACAGAGCAAGAAATACCAACAGAATTTCAATTTGCCACAGTTGGAACAGACCTGGAAAGAAATTGAAAACTGAAAGATATGATGGGAAGAGACTGGGTAGAATTATTACAAGGAAAAGAAATCAGAGTGGGGAGGGAAGATAGGGAACAGGAAATGTAGGATTACAGTCAGAACCCAGAGACTGGAAGTAGATGGAGAGCACCAAAGAAAAGTGACAGACAGGGGCTTAGGGACCTCAGAGCTCTAAGCTACAGGTCCCAGCAGGTACAAATCTGTGATGGGGGGTGGTGAGGGAGAGGGGCAGGTAGGCCTTCCCAAAAACTGACTACCAGCATCAGGAGTGGGTAGAATAAAGGAGGCTAGAAACTCTCCCACACCATCACCACCCCATCCCCACCCCCACCCCACTTCCTAGGGCCTCCCAACTGGCTCTGCTCTAATTTCCCAAACACTCCCAAGCCAGAGGGATCAGGGCATTCCAGAAACGGAAGGCAGAGTGAGGAGGCCATCTAGCGGCAGGGGTCGGAAGGGAGAAAAAGGTTCAGTTCAGAAGAAGGGCGCCTACTGGGGGGCTGGGAGCAGAAGACAGAAGCAGCCATCAGTCCTCAACAGGGATGGGTGGGTGAGTAGATGGACAGAGAGATGGATGGATGGGTGGATGGATGGATCGAAGGTTGGGTGGATATGAAGGACCACCAGAAAGAAGGGGAGAGCCCTGATAAATTAGAAATGGATCCCAAAGGTTACCTGGGATGTCTGGCAGTGTCGGGCAGAGGCCAGGCTAGGATTTGGAAACTCTGAACGGCATAGGGAGGGGCCCGAATTGTCTGGAGGGGGAAAGGCAAAGAGAGGGAGCCATCTGGTGTCTGGAGGTGGAAGACAGAGTGAGTGTCTGGTGTCTGGGAAATGGGAAGTGGGTGAGATGAAAGGAAAGGGGAAGTCGGGGAGGGGTTGGGGATAGCGCGGAGACCGCAGTTTCCCCGGGTAACTCGGGAACTCGGCTGGGAGCCCTTGTAGTACAGAATCCTGAGTTTCTAAGACAATAAATATAAATTGCTATTTATTTTCGCCCATATTTTCCCTCAATTCAAAACAGGAAACAAGCCCTCCGAAATAAGGCCTCAGTGGCGGATTTTATGATGATCTCTCCATCATCAATTCAATCTTGAGGATCCGGCCAAGTCCCAGGGAAGGCCGGCTCTCCGGGGTTTTCCAGGGGTGGCCGAGAGGTGGGGAGAAGGGCTGTGGCCTCAGTACCGTCCCTCCAGGGAAGGGGAGGCCTGACCAGCTTGAGAAACTTCCAGGGTAGCCCGAGCGCATTGCCCATCCGCATCCCCTAAGAGGGAGGAGACCTCGCCTCCAGAGTTGCACTCTGCTCCCTCCTGATCCAGGAGCTCCCGCGGAGCACCTGAAGTCAGACTGTTGTCCACTGCGACCCTCACCCGGACCCCCACCCCGTACTCTCTTCAGTTGGGGCTTATGCTTTCAAAACACAAGCCCCACGCACCCTGCATGTTGGGGATTTGAAATTTCTCCACGTGCGTTTATTGCTTACATTGGATGAGCGCGTCCCCAGCGAGACTGCGCTGCAGGAGCCCTGCTGGCCGCTCTGTGCACACGCGGCCGGCGAGCCCGGAGAAGTCTCCCGGGCCTCGGGCCCGCACGCCCGCGGCGCGTCGCGACAGGCGCAGGATCGCGACCCGGGTGCTACCGCCTTTTTGCATTTACCTAGGTTTTTAAGTAAGGATGTGAGAGTAGAAAAAGAGTAGGGAAAGGGAAGGGACTGGGGCAGCACGAGATGCCAAGGCGGGGGAGGGCGATCAAAAGTTTGCAATTCTCCCACATGGTCCGGATCCTTCTTAAGCCCCGGCGCTATTTAGTGATATTACATCAACACGTGCTACGCTATGTAACCACATCAAACAAGCCGACCCTCTTTGGTATAGAGCGTTATATCATTTTTGGTATCTGTTTTTACCTGGAGCACACAGGATACACAGAAAGACACGCACACAAACAAAACACACCCTGGACAATAAGTTAAACCCCGGGTTTATCAGCCGAGCTCTGTCATCTCAGGCTAACTGGAGAACTCCTCCTTCTTCGCCTGGTCTTCCTTGATAAAATAGGGTACTGCTTTTCCACCTTGCCCAGAGGTCAGCGTTCTTCCTGGGGCTGGATATATTGATTCTTCAAAAATCATGGAATAGAAAAGGGAGAGCAATGGTGTGGGGGGACTTGCATCAACCTTCGGAGAGGGTTGCCGACTGGCTGAGTCTTGATTAGGCTCAGTCTCTCTGACACTGGTGCTAGAAGCATCTTAAAATGCCCCCCTCACACACACACCACAAAATGTTTACCGTCAAAGGAAAATTGCGTGGGCTGCTGGAACCTTCCCATTGTTTTGAGGGTTGAACCTTCAGACTTGTACTCTTCTCACTCCACTCTGATGATCTGAGGTCACAGCTTCACAGGGCCACATTCACAGTATCTGATTATTTCTCGGGTCAGTATTTCTACTCCACATGAATAACCCCCTCCCTTGCCCCATTCCAGAGGAATTATTGTTTATGAGTGCAATGAAGGGGGCTAAAAGGATGAGGGCATGTTATATAAAGGGGGAGAGTTTAGATTTTATTTTGCTGGTTTAATTAGGATTTTTTTTTTTTTGCTTTGTGGCTGCGTGTGTGTTTTTCTTAAAGATGTGCACGATCTGAGACTCAAATATTGCTAACTTCTGGACGTTATGCTGTCTTCTAGGATGCCCCTATTTGACCACAACATTAGCTCCTCTGGTCCCCTGCTGTCCTTTTAGCTGCAGCCCCATGACCTGGCCAGACCTATTCCTCGGGACTAGCTTGGAGAGTTCCGTGTAAAGCCTGGACTGCACACTGTGGCAAGGAGCCTTAATTTAACATTAAACTCATCCCTTGGCCCTGCACTTTGCGCTGATCGATCTGTGGGGGTGGTGTTTGCAATGCCTTGCCCACTCGCTGCTGCTCTCCAGGCACAATGAGCCTCCGCCCACCGCGCGCGCGCGCGCGCGCACACACACACACACACACACACACACACACCACACAAACACACACAAGCACAGGCTCCCTTCTATGAACTGGGGGTGCCTAGCTCCAGAGACTCACTTTGCCCATGGACCCTGAACAGTCCATTGGTTCACTCTGTACCTGTCCCTGAATCCACTTCCACCCTATTTGTCAGAAGTTTTAAAAATAATGCATTGATTTAAAAACAATAAGGTAACAGTATTTGAAAGTTTTTCTAAGGCAGTTAAAGCACTTCAAATAGCAGTGCTTTAAGTTGTGGTCACTCATAATTACCCTCCTTCTGAGGATGCTAAATATTCAAGAGGAGGCTCAGACTCCTCTTCCTTTAAAATTTAGGAAGACCTGGCCTGCATGGCAAAGTCTCTGAAAAAAATTAAATAGGAGCCAGGCAGCTTTGCCCCTCAAACATTTCAGAGAATATTTGTTTGATGATCAAAGCTTTGGAAGGGGGGTCTAGACTATCCTTTATAAACTTATGTTGGTTTTAACTGAAGCATCTACCATTCCCAAGAAAGTAAAGGGGGAAACACATAGATACACACAAAGCGGGGTTTAATTGATGTTATCCCAAGAAATATGCCTCCTCCCTCCCTCTCACCTTTGTTTTAGTAAAGATTTTTTTTTTTAATCGAAGCCTTCAGGTGAAAATAAAGCAGCAGCAGCAATAGAAAAAAAATGTAGCCTTTTTGAGGGTTAAACATCAGAAGACAAGCTTGTGCTGCCTTGGCCAATCAGATACGCCCCTGCCAGCTATAATATAGTACTAAAGGCAGCCTCTCTCACAAGCGTCTCTAGGCTTGCTACCATTTAAAATCAGACTCTTTTTGTCTTTTGATTGCTGTCTCGCGACCCAACTCCGATGTGTTCCGTTATCAGCGACCGGCAGCCTGCCATTCCAGCACCTGTCTGGCTGGGGATCGGTGGAGAGTCCCACGAAGCAGCGGCGGGCAAGGTTATATAGGAAGAGAAAGAGAGCAAAGGAGAGAGCGAGGGAGACAGCGAGCCGGAGCGAGAAAGGGAGAGCGCAAGAGGGAGCGAACACGCACACACACGCGCGCGCACACACGCTCACACAGAGACACACACGGGGAAAGCTTTGAAGTAATTGGGTTCCATGGACAAGATGCTGCTGCTGGCGAGATGTCTCCTGGTGGCCCTCGTCTCCTCGCTCCTGATGTGCTCGGGGCTGGCGTGTGGACCCGGCAGGGGATTTGGGAAGAGGCGGCACCCCAAAAAGCTGACCCCTTTAGCCTACAAACAGTTTATCCCCAATGTGGCCGAGAAGACCCTTGGGGCCAGTGGAAGATATGAAGGGAAGATCTCGAGAAACTCAGAGCGATTTAAGGAACTCACCCCCAATTACAACCCTGACATCATATTTAAGGATGAAGAAAACACCGGAGCGGACCGGCTGATGACTCAGGTAGAAACCCAGCGCTGGGGCGTGGAATATGTTTCTTTAAAGGGGGTTACGTGTAACGAAGCAGTTCCAGACTTAGTCCCTTTGCTTTTTAAGCAGATTTAAAGGCGATTTCACCCTCTCCTTCCCCGCCCACCTACCCACCTACCACCCCTTCCTCTTCCTGGAGGAATGAAGGTTATGTGTCCTGCTGGAGAAGTTTCGAGTACAGGTTGGGGTGAGGATGTAGGAGATGTGGTCGCATTTATGGCCCTACTTTGATTTCTGTCTCATTGGGATGGCCTTCCTCATCCTGCCCTGTTCTGGCTGGTAACTTGGAGAAATCTTCACTTTCAGGATGTCTGCCTTTTCCCGGCTTTACCAAAGCAGGGGCTGGAGGACGTCCGGTGGAAATGGAGAGAGGGGGCAGGAATCCCCCCATAAACAAAAAGTGACACCCCCCCAAGTCACTGTCACAAATGTAGCTTTGAGCATTAGATCTCAAAGCTTAGACTTTCCCCTCTCCTCTGTGGCTTTCCTTCCCATGACTACCCCCACCTCATCGCCCCCCACCAAGGAATCCTCAATTCCAAAAGCCAGGGAGGAGGCTCTGACAAAAGGCAGTGCCTTCGGGGGTGGCTCTGGCTCGTCCATGACTGTATCTCAGAGATTGCATTGCGATTCCGTCTTTTGCAATTGTGCCCAACCGAGTGTGAATATATTGATATTTCTTTAAGGATGCTCTTTCATTCTCCCAAGCCCGCGGTACCTTAGGGGAGGGACTTAGAACTTATTGGCATTGCATCACTCTAGTTTTCAATCAGCTTGCATAGGAATTATGAGCAAATAAATATCAGTGGGAAGGGAGGGGTGAAAGAAAACCAAAGCAAAACATACATCCCCACCTCTTTTGAGACATCTGGGCTGCAAACCTACCTGTCAATTCTAGACTTTCTGAAACTCTATGCTTATATGACTGAAGCTAGAAATGGGTTTCCTTGCAAATATAGGTCAACATCATTTTTATTGCCCTATTAAAATATTCAAGTCCTACCTTTAGGGCTAGACGTGCACAGCGGCAGAGTGGCGCTGGTGGGGCGCAAGTGAGGGGGAGCGAAGGAGGGAGGGAAATAGATTAGATGCCTGGGGGCCGCTCCTCTTCTCGACCCGATTCCTGGGCTTGTTGGGGAAGCTGAGAAAGGAAAGGGGACAGCCGGGGTTGCCAGTTCCAGCAGGCAGATGTGGGAGGGGTTGAAGTGAAGGAGAGGGTCCCTATCCTTCAGTCTCTCCCATCTGCTTCCGACCACCTTAAATCTGGACCCAGAGTGTGGACGCGCGCGCTTGTGCCAGATAGAAGCTCGAGCTACAATTAACTCTGCACAGGCCACGGTGTGCAGGGTGAGTGTAGTGGGCTGGGGTGAGTTCTCCGGACCGCCTGCAGCACCCATCCCCTGGTCAGCCTCGCTCCCCGGAGGGAGCCTTCCTGGGGTCCCTCAGTATCCGGCAGGAGGGAGGGGACGCGGGAGAAAGCGGCGGGGGCGGAGACACTGGAGGTTCCGGAGTCCGAGCCAGGCCAGCGTCTGCCCTTCTCTGTGCGAGGCTGCCGCGCGGAGAGACCGGTCCCCCACTCTGCCCACGGCCGACACCCGGAGCGCGGCCCCGCGGCCCCTATTCCAAGCCCTGGGTCCTCGCCTCCCTTCTGGAAACGGCAAGCCCGCGGAGCTGTGCACCAAGTCAGACGCATTTTCAGCTCCACTTACTCCTCTTTTATCGATCGCAACAGCTAGGGTTTCAGTTTGTGCGGCCAAGCTCGGGCTCGGGCTGCCGCCACCATCCCTTCCCTGCCCCTCCACTCGCACACGCAGGAATTAGCTACATAACCACGACCGTGGCGATAATAATAATAGTGCTCTAATCATCGTAATTAAGCTGGGCGCAGAGGGAGGGGCGCGGCGGGCGCAGGGAGGAGGCAGGGGTGTGGTGACAGCGGTTAAAGGGCCGAGCGCCGAGCGCAGCGCAGGCTCCACGGGCTGCGACTCTCTGGGGCTGCTCCTGGCTCCCGCGCCTCCGGGGTCTCTCCGGCCCCCTCCGCGCGCCCCCCCCCCTGCCACGAGACCCCGCATCAAGGTCTTTCTCCCACTGGTGCCCCCCACCTCCCGCCGGGTCTGCCTTCCTGGGAGAGCCAGGGCCGGGCCTGCCCCGCGCCTTGCCACTCTCGCCGCCGCATTAACTGGCAGCATTTGAACTTCTGACCTTCTGTCAACTTCCCTCAGACGAACGAAACGAAAACAAATACTTTTTCCCTTCAGCAGTGGCTATTCCCGTTCCCAAGACAAAAGGAGGGGGGAGGGGCAGCCAAAGCGGGGTGGTGTGGGGAGAGCCAGGCCAGGATTGCAACACTGACCCCTCAAAGGTACCCTAAAAACCTGGATGGCTGCAGGGGGGGGGGTGCCCCTTGGTTTATCCCTCCTGTAACATTCCCCTATTCTGATTCTGAGTTAAAAGGGGGTGGGGGGTGAGGGTGGAGATAGGAATGTGGGGGAAAAGGCAGAGGACCTCGGTCGCGTGGGGGCAGGGAGCGTGGGGGTTGAAGCCTGTGCAGGGAAATGCCTCCCAGGCGAGGGAAGGTTTAGGGGCTCCTCAAAGAATTTGCTCACCCCCTGGGCCCCTCATTTTTAAATTCACATCTACACTCTGTTCCTCTATCTGGTCTGTCTCTGGGTCTCTATGTGTCTCTGTGTCTCTCTAATGTGACTGCTGCCCAAGTCCCTCAACCATGGCAAGATCTTCCCCAGTGGAACTTTCAGAGCAGTTCCTGAACGCATGAGCTCCTGGTTAATATTAACTCGGGAGAGAGGGAAACGCAGACAGACACACTCTCCCAGGCGCAGGCCCGCAGGGTGCCACTTGGAGGGTGCCGATGGCAAAGGGGTTCTGAGAGGGGCGAGGAGGGACCGGGGCTGGAAGCTGAAGTTGGGGGACTAGCCTGAAACGACATGTTAAATAAATTTCCTTCCTGCTTCGCAGCGTTCAATGGGTGGATTTGGGGAGGGTTTTTCCGTGAGAGTGGGGAGGAGGGTGTTGAGGGACTGCAGGGTTTTTTTGAAGTTCCGATCTCTGCCCACCTCCCCCGGCACGGGAGTTGGGGGCGGGGGGAGCCCACCGGCTGTTTGCAGTGACAGGTACCTGCTAAGTGTTTCCTCGGCGCGATCCGTTTGTGTGGCGATTAGGGAGTTTGGCCGGGAGCTGAGGCGTGTTGAACAACTTTGCCTCCGCGGACACAAAGCCCGCGCCGAGGCGGCCCTGCTGGGCTTCACGGTGACTGCACAGACTCGGGCTTGATTCGAGGCACACGACCCAATGAATTAATAACTGGCCAGGGCTTCACGGCTTTTGCCTGCGACAATCCAGCGCAGCCAGGGCGGAGGACCGTCCTTCAGCCGCCGGCGGAGGCCGCGCCTGGCCCTTGGGCCGGAAGGAATTCCGCGGAGACGGCGGCGGCCGGCGAGGGGAGGGAGCCTAGGGGACCCGGTGCGAGCTCCTGCGCGTCCCTCGGCCTGTCCCCGACGCTGCCACCTCCACTCACCAGGCCGGCCTCGGCCTGCGGCTCCTCGCGTGGATCCCTCCACTGCTTCCCCAAGGGGCGCAGTTCTAGGTGCCTGGTGAGGTGGGCTTGGGCCCTCCCCACCCTGCCCTCCCCCTCCCCAGCTGCTGGCTGGGAAGCTGTTTAATTCCTCACCTTCCCCCAGAGAAGGGAACTGAGGGGGAAGGCTCCGGATGGGGTGTGTGTTTGTGTGCTTGTCGGTGAGTGTGCGCCTGCGCGTACCCCAGCTTCACATCCCAGCTCTAAACTGACCCTGGTGTACTGATTGATTTTCATGTAAAATGCGTTCAGTCCTCAAGATGACCTCACTCAAAGTCTCCCCTTCCGACTTTAAAAAAAAAAAAAAAAAA
>PVKY010006012.1:0-16553 GCA_004027775.1 Bradypus variegatus
TAATTGTATGTATGTATGTATACATTTTTTTCATTTCTACATATATACTTATTTCATTTCATTTCTATTTCTTTATATAAAAAAATTAGGCAAAAACTTGTCCATCAGGATACTAAATAAAGACTGTAGTCAGATGTCTCCATAGGTCCTCATTTCTAACTTAATAAAAAAAGTAAAAATAGTCAAAATTTCTCTTACCTTCATCCCCCAGAACAGTTACCTATATTCTGAAGTTTCTCCTTTTATCCTACTTCCTATTTCTCCCTACATTCATTCTTTAATTATCTTTTCTTAGCCAGACTTATTCCTACGATTCTTAAACCTGCATTATCTATCATTCAGGAGGAAATGATGCCGTGTATTTACTTCTTGTGCTATATTTCTCCAATTATAAAAGACACTAGAGGGAGCAATACTCCCTGAAATGGCATCTAACAGGCCATGATTCTACTTCTTCCCACCAATCATTAGTTAACCTAAGGTGATTCAGAAAAAGATGTTCTCATAAAATTGAAACAACCTTATGATAAATATTAGAAGTTACCAAACAACCTTATGATAAATATCAGAAGAGTTATTATTATTTATAAAAACTATAGACATAACTGACACTGATACAATCTCTTAACAAGGAAAAAAGTTGAAGCCCCTACACAAAGAAAGTTTTTAAAAAGTACAGAGAGATATAAAAAATAAAACTTAGAAAAATACCATATTCCTGAAACCTGAAGTCCAAACAGTATAAATCAGTTAACTACCTACCAATTTGAAAAATGCTTTAAATATATTTAATGAAATAACAAACAAAACTGCCAACAGAATATTGGGGGAAATGTGACAGAGTGATTCCCAAATTCACTAAGAAAAATAAATAGATAAAACCTAGTGAAAAAAATTTTTGAAGAAAAGAGAAACTAGCAAACTTACACAACCAAATAATGATACCCCTTTATGAATGAAGAGACTGAGAACTCAAGTTTTCTGCCTATTCATCACTGAATACTCCACATCTCCACCTTAGCACATAGTGGTTTTTCAATAATTACCAGCATGATAAATGACCATGGAGTTACAAAGTTAAAACAGTGTGGTACTATTACAAGCACAGGCAGAGCAGCAGAATAGAATACAGAGCTCAGAAATGGATTTTAACATACACTTTAGTAACCAAAATAAAAGGTGACTACTGAATCACTGGAGATATGGTGTTGGAACAAACAATTAGTTTGAAGAAAATTAAGTTTGACTTCTGCTTCATATAATATGGTAAAGTAAGTTTCAGCTACATTAAACTATTGAGTATAAAAAATGAAACCATAAAAGAACTAGAAGACAATGTACAGGAAAAAATCACATATTATGACGGGAAAAGCCTTTTTAAGCTTACAAACAAAAAACTGAAAAGAATGACAGAAATAACTACTGAAAATTAGAGACTTACGTGTCAAAAATACCTTGTAAACAAAATTAAAATGTAAACTAAAAATGTAGAAAACTACAACATATCAAAGCATACAGTAAAAGACCCTTACTATATTAAGAACTCTTAACAAATCATGAGAAGAAAACCATCTCAATCAAAAATTGGGAAAAGAGCATGAACAGAGAATTCAGAAAAGAAAAATACAAACAACTGAAAATAACATGAAAAAATGCTTGAATTCAGTAACAAAAAAAGGCAATTGCATTAAGACAATTATTACAAAAAATAATAAGGTATTATTTTTTTGCATATAAAATCAAAAAAGATTGTATTTCAAATTAATAGCCAGTCCCAGCAAGAGAAAATTACTATGACAGTATATTTTGGTATAACCCTCCTGGAGAGCAATATGAATTATTAATATTTCAAATATTCACTCTGACATTCATCAGACTAATAAAACAGAGATGTACATAAAGATTTACATACAAGAGTGCACATTATGACTTTATCAGTAAGAGTTACAATCGGAAAATGCCAATAGCAAGTTAGTGAAATAAAATGTGAGAAATACATGCAATGGCATTCTGGCAAAGCAGACAGAAAAAAAATCCCATTTCTGAAGAATATTTCATGGCTGGGAAGAGGTTCATGATATAATGCTATGTAAAGACAAACAAAAGCCACAAAATAGTGTTCACATATGTCACTAGCCCAATTTGTTTTTTATTAGAAAAGTAGTACATACATGCAGCTATGTACAGAAAAATGACTGAGAGGAACTACAGAAAAAAGGTGCTAAGAATAAGGAAGATTTATTTTTTTCCTAATACCATTTTGTATTATCAAAATTTTCCCTAATGAACATCTATTACTTTTGTGATCAGAAATTTAAATATAATTTTCAAGTAAATACCCCTTACCTTAATAAAACCCCAGATTCCACCAGAAGACACTTCATCCTGATTATTACCAATCCTAGGATCTTCTTGTTCCTCTGGGAAAGTAATGGCTGATGTGGTTCCAGTTCCCTGTGCCAGAGATGTCAAACTGGCTTGCTGAGTAATAGGAGTTGGCAAAACACCTAGTTAATGGCAAAAATTTTTAACATGTGTAATTTATTCCACAAACTATTTCCTACCAAAAGATGACACAACATGAGACAACTAGTTCAAAAGAGCCTCAGTAAGTACCTGTATACTTAGGCATCTCAAAACTGAGTTGTGAATCCAAAGAACCACCCTAACCACTACAAAATGCAAATTACACAGAATTCCAAAAAAAAAAATCTTCTTTCTTTATTCATAGGTTCACATCAACTACATGTCAAGAAGTACTTCATATTTGTCCTATTTAGCACTTGGACACGAATAAGCTACAGTTCTTCTCAATCCATTAAAAAAAATGATGTGAGCACCCAAGCCCATTATATAGACGCATATAACAATTAGTAAATATATTCTATATACCACATTTTAATTCAAAAAGAAAATTTGCATATATATATAGAACATGGGCATAATACTTATACTCTGCCATAAACTTTATTTATAGATAAGCAAAGTTGGATAATAAAAATCACAACAGAGATGTTCTTTTCCCTAAAAAAGAAACAATAGGCAGAAGATGACAAGGATGACGCTTTTTTTTTTTAATTATTGTTTCTTATCAGAAAAGTTACACATTTACAGAAAAATCCTGCATAAAACACAGAATTCCCATATCCCACTCTATTAACATCTTGCATTAGTGTGGCACATTTGTTACAATTGATGAAAAAATGTTTTTATAATTGTATTATTAATTACAGTTTATGGTTTATATTAGGGTAAAATTAAAGTTTTGATAGTTGATTTTCAACACAAACATTCCAGGAGGAGGGGGGGGAATATACGTGCAATTGACCTGGAAGAATGAAAGGCCCAATACCACCAACTTACGGCACACAAGAGCTTTTATTTTGTTTTGAATGTTTATCTGGCAAAATAAAAACACTAGTCTCTGGATCTGGCCAATTTTTAAGTGGAGCTTTAAAAGGCTCTTAACATCTTGTTATGTTTCTCTACAGCAAAACATTCCTATTAGAAATGTTAGGACAAAATTTTGGATTTTTTTCCTGACACCTAAAAAAAATTATATACCAAGTCACAACAGCTTCATTTGAATAATTTAAATGACAAAAACATGAGAGGAGGAAAACCTGGAAATCAAAAAATGAGTTAAGAATAATACATTAATGTAGATAAATTGGAATCCTCATACACTGCTGTTGGAAAAGTAAAATGGTGCAGCTACTTTAGAAAATAATCTAGCATTCCACTCCTAGGTAAATACCCAAGAGAAGTGAAACAAGTTCACACAAAAACTTGTATATGAATGTTTACTGCAGTATTATTCATAATAGCCAAGCAGCAGAAAAAAACCAAACGGCCATCAAGTGATGAACAGATAAACACTATTTGGCCACAAAATGGCATGAAGTACTGACCTATGTTACAACATTGAAAATATTATGCTGTGTGAAAAACGCCAGTCACAAAAGACCACATACTGTATGATCCCATTTATACAAAATATCCAGAACAGGCAAATCTATAGAGACAGCAGGTAGACTAGTGGTTGCCTAGGGTTGTAAGGATTAGGAGGAAGTGGAAAGTGACTGCTAATAGGTATGCGCTTTCCCCTGAGGTGATGAAAATGTTCTAAAATTGACTGTGGGGATAGCTGCACAACTCCAAATACACCAAAAACCACTGAATTACATACTTAAAATACTTAAAATGGATGAACTGTATGGTATGTGAATTATGTCTCAATAAAGCTGTTATAAAAAAATAAAACATTAACCACAGCCATTTATTTCAAAGTATCAATAAGAGAATTACCTGTTACTGCGGGTGCAGAAAATGATGGCATCAGGGGTGTCTGGGGAGCTCTTCCTGCATGACCCTTTGTAATGTCGTAAGTTGAACCAACAGAAAATCCTGATGTGGGAGGACCCAAAGAGGGAGCTGATAAAAGAGTGCTTGGGGCAGAAGTTGAAGGTGGGAAGTGGGATAAAGGAGGACTACTGAAGGCAGCAGCAGCTGATGGAGCAGCAGAAGGTGGAATAGAAGTAACAAGAGGTGGAAGAGAAGGAACTGGAGAAGGAGGCACAAAAGATAATGGTACTGATGGCCTCACAGGAGGAAGGGATGGCTGAGGTGTGGAGTATGAATGTGGTAAGGACTGCACAGAAGACACATTTGGAGAAGAGAAAGAACTGGTTACAGCTAGAAAGGAGTAGGGAGGAAAAAGCACAAAGTTAGAAATGCTTTTTTAATTTAGTTTCCGAACTATCTCATTACTTTCTTCTTGCAAAATTTTCAAATTTAACAGAACACAATCCAAGAATTATTTTAAAATATGGAATTTAAGATATACAACAAACACGATTAAGACCAAATGATTTTCAACTCCTATTTTAAGTAAAAGAAGCAACTATATGAAATTAAGTTATAACACAGTTCCTCAATAGGTCTTTGATCTTTGTCCATTTTGGTGTATTTTTAATAAAACAAAGCCATTTTTCATCCCTGCTGATTTAAGACTCAACAACTTTGGCCAAAAGGTTACTATCACAAAATTATTAGAACATTAGGCAAAGTTAGTATGTGCTTTTAAGGACAAGATGTTATTAGTTTAGGTGAGCCCAAGCTGGAGGAGGGTGGGCCGTAAGCCAATATGGCTGAAGTCCTTACAAGCAAAGGAGACTGAACATGGAAAGAGAAGAAACCACTGAAAGAGCAAGAAACCAAGGTCAACTGAACCCAGAGGAGAAAGGAGAAGATATCACCATGCATACTGCCATATGAAAGAAAAGCCAAGGACCAAGATGGCCTGCCACCAGCCCCAGGACACCACAGTCTTCAGGGCAAAAGCACCCCCTCGCTGACACCTTGATTTTGGATTTCTCCTAACCTCAAAACTGTGACCCAATAAACTATCACTGTTGTTTAAGCCAACCCACTGTATTATATTTGTTTTAGCATATAGAAAAATAAAACAAAATATGTTTTCTTACTGTTAGTTTACATTAAAAGGCTATTTTCCTTTATCTTGACAAAGATTAGAAAAGTTTTAATACACACATTCTTTTATAAAAATTGACTCTGAGAAAAGTTAACAGTATCTTCACTGTCCTCAAAACATGAGTTGCTAAACGACTGCATGTACCTAAAGGAACTGGAGTAGAGGCCACAGCAGTAGCAGCCAGTCCTGCCGGATCTGGTGCAGGAGTCCCAGGCGGTGTCGTCTCTATTCCACTCTCTTCCATCATTTTCCTTCAATTCCTTTAATTCAAAAGACTGTAAAAATATAAAAATGTAGTAAATATTACACAGTAAACAAATATATTTTAAAGCTTGCATAGAGAACAATTAAAAGAATAATTCTCAAGAGATAGATGTCTCGCTTTATTATTTATAATGCTACTTATTTCCAGATGAAAGGTTTGTTAAAATTCTCACGTAAACTGTCTATGAGATCATTTAATATACAGACAACCTGTAACACTTTCATATACATACCTTATAACTGGGAAATAATTTTATGTTAACTGTATAATTCATTATCAAATATATTTCAAACTATTGATTACTAATTTAATTTCTGCCACATGAATGCGTGTTAGATTGATGGCTATATTTCAATCACTATTACACTCAAAGTAAAAATAAAATACTTAATGCATTTTTGAAACCCTTACCCTCTGTGCGTAAAGCTTTGTATTGTGCTACTGCCATTAACATAATGGAAAAAAATTAAAAATGTGTTCAATTTGATAAATGCATCAATTCCCAGTTTTTCCTACTTCACACTTTAAAACACATCCAGAAATGGCTAAATACGATGTCTCAAGTTTTAGAAAAGTTAAGTAAAGTGAAAACACTACTGGACAGCATGGTCAGTGAATTACAAAATATGGGACAACTTTATTTAAAATTAAAAATTTTCAAGCCCATCTAAAAATACAAAACCAAAATTCCTAAATTGTAACAAATCTGTTTTTGATGTCTTTACTCATTTAACAAACATTCAGTGAAAGTCAGCTGCTCCCCAGGCACTACTGGTCACTGGAAACACAATGTTAAGCAAAAACAAACAAGATACTTAGAGTCTAGTACAGGACACAAGGAAATAATCATACCAATAACCATAAATGGTAACCTAATTAAGTGCTCTGAGGGTAAGAAATTTAGTGTGAAATTTTATCACATGCATATATCTGTGTAACCACCACAATGAGGATATATAACTGTTCCATCATCCCAAAGAAACTCCCTCACGCTACCCCTTTGTCACACCTTCCCACCAATCCTAAACCCTGGCAACTGCTGATCTGTTCTCTACGCCTATAATTTTCTCATTTCATGAATGTTACATAAATAGAATCATACAACACTTAAGCTTTTGAGATTGGTTTCTTCCACTCAGCATAAAGCCTTTGAGATCTCTCCAAGTTGTTGCACATCAACAGTTCATTACTTATTGCCGAATAGTATTCCACTGTACAGAGGTACCACAATTTGTTATCCATTCACCTACTGAAGGACATTTGGGTCGATACCAGTTTTTGTTAATTCACATTTTTGTTTTTAGAAGATTCCTTTGACCAAAGTACACAGATTGGGCCAGAAGGCAGACAGAGTAGATACAGAGACCATTAAGGAGGATACAGAAGTAGTTCAAATAGAAGGCAATAACAATCAAGATTAGTAATTCTCAAACGGGGTGAGAGGTGGGGGTGGAAATTTTGTCCCCTGGGAAATACTTGCTATTTGGCAATGTATGGAGACATTTTTGGTTGTCACAACTGAGGGGTGGAATGGAGTGGTAGTATCTCTGGCATCTAGCAGGTAGAGGCTAGGGATGCTACTAAAAATCCTGGACAGCCCCCTCACTCCCCAACAAAGAATTATCGAGCCCTAAATACCAGTTATGCCAAGGGAGAGACAGTGGAGTTGATAGTGATGATAAAGGAAATAGAAAAGGTTAGCCAGAATCAGGAAATATTAAGATGTTAAGTATCTAAGACCCAGTGACAGACTGTATATGGGAGAAAGGGGTGGAGGTGATGGCTTGCACAACCGGATGGATGGTAGTGCCATTCACTAAAACAGGGACACTGGAAGAGGTCAAGGTTATTGTTTGATGCTGTCTTTTGGTGGGTGGGGAAGGGAGAAGGGTTGATAACATAGTGTTCAGTCTTGGACATGCTGAATTTGAGCTCCTTGAAACATCCAAGTACTGTCAAGACACTGACTTAGTATACGGAACTTAGAAACCACATAAACGAAGGTATCAGTGCACTGGCAATCTTCTTAACTAAGGAAAGGTACCAAGTGAAAAGAGAAGATAATCTAAAACCAATCCTTGAAGAATAGCCAGGTAGAAGATGAGCTTGCAGAGGAGGAGGGATGGCCAGAAAAACAGGAAGAAAACCAGGAGACTATGGTGCCCAAAAGTCAATGTTTCAAGGTAAGAATGGTCGACAGTATCACATGCTGCAGAGATGCCAAACAAGAATGATACCTGGTGCTAAGTAGAGGGTATGGGCTGTTAGGAGATTAAATCTTTTCATTTAGTACAGTATACTCCAAATATAGATAACTTGGGTCAGAAATGGTGCTCAGGATTTACGGCTCTGCCAAAGAAACACACCTTTTCTCTTCTCAATGTTTTATTAGCTGTTCATCCTTCTAACACAGATGCTTCCTAATCCTTACAGTGGCTAGTGGGAGTCAGATTTAAAGATAATCCTGATTCCTAGTATTAAAAAAACTCATTGGCAAAAAGAATTTATACAAAGAAAAGCTACTGTGAGTGATAGAACAACCGTGATGTGTTAGAGCTGGTAAAGATTTTAGTGCCCAAGTCTCTGCCAAAATATAATATTATAAAATTATAATAAATAAACGATGGAAAAGGCTTGGAAAATTGAGTCCACAGTCTCAGATCAGACCCTGCTCTCTCTTCTAATTCACTTGTGCCTTGACTTTCCTGTTAAAAAAGTGGATGACTATTAAGGATACAAGAAAAGAAATGGAATAATATTACTTTGATAAAGTTAAAAGCATTAAAAGTAATTACTGTTGATGTACTGGTGCCACAAGATTGCATCTATTACTAGATAGTGAATACTACAGCAGGGTGTGAATTTTGTCGCTGCATTCTTACTTCATCTCAAAATAAACTTTCATAAATGTTCACGGAATTGACTATAAACTGTGGACGCACAGAAAGCTGGAATGCCAAAGATGTCACAATGGCAGAAATGTACATATTATCTTCCAAAACAACTACTTTAAAAGCCAAAAACTCTTTTGGCTATAAATTCTATAAGGCAGGACAGACCAAAGAGACAACAAAAGCCCTCGGGAGACACCGACTAGGGAAACGCCGGGAAAACAGGCTTCGCCCCACTACCGGTCCGAGTTGTTGACTCAAGTCACCGGGCGGGAGCGGCCTCCCTCCAGGTTCTGCCACGTCCCCAGGCCAGGCAGGGCTGAGCTAAGGTCCGTGCGGACGTCTGCTACCGGTCTCTACCCTACGGCCACGGCGCTGGGCCATGGGGCCAGATGGCCAGGGACGCCAGCCTCGGTTCCCTGACAAGGAGTAAAGTGCAGGTCTGGACAGCTTCACCGCTCTGGAAGCGCACCCACAGTGCAATCCGCAACCGGGAATGCTCGCTTTGCGGAGTGCACCCCTGCCAGGGCTGCACCCCGCACACTCCCACAGCCCGCGCCGCAAGACCTAGCGGCTCAGTGAACGACCCTCGCGTCCTACGGCACAGGCCGGCCCACCCACCTTTCAGGGCCGCGACCTGGGGGTCCGATTTTGACGCCCGCATCCAATGCCGCCGCCCCCATGCACCCGCGAGGCTGCCAGGCTGACGCTCACCTGAGGTCCCGAGACAGTGCCGGCGTGGCAAGTGAAGTGGGGCACAGGGAAGTCGGGGTGTAAAACTACCACTCCTAGAAGGAAGATGCACTCAAAGGCTCGCCACCAAGCAGCCCCGCCCCTAAAATGGCTGCCGGCGGCGAATACCCGCGCGCCTGCCACGTAGGCCGCGCGCCGGCCTGCCCCGCCCTGTCCCGCCCCGGCTCCTCCCCCACGTCGCCCCGCCCCGTCCCGTCCCCGCACCACTCTGGCGCTTCGCCCCCTCCCACTCGCGGAACCTAGCCCCACCGCGGGAGCCGAGACCTGCTGGATTGCCTAGGTGCAAAGGTCGTCCAACCCGCCGATGCTGGGAGTGCCTGCGGGAGAGAATGCCTCTTTTCTTCTCTGCACCCCCAACACGCGAGACTGGCACTCTTTTTCCCAGCTGTAGCTCACTTATGTGCCGCAGCCACCCCGGGGACGGAGATGAGCCAGTGAAAGTCATCGAGCCCAGTCCCCACCTCCAGGCAGGACCGCGCACTTGAAACAAGGAATTTATCCTATGTTTTTGCGAACAGTTCCAGATAACAGCAGTTGCATTAGGAAAGAAGGATTGGGGCAAAAGGGTACCAATTATTATGCTTTTTGAATTTTTCCCCTGAGCTCCTGTATTACCTAGTCTGTATTTTAAAACTGAAACAAAAAACCACACACACACACCAAGACTCCAACTTTTTATGTAGTACATCTAAAATAGTACCTGAAATAGAGTTGGTTCTCACTAAACGTATATCAATAAATCAATGAATGGAATATAATGCCAGAAAATAAAGATTTTATAATCAAAGTTTGGATCTGGGACTGCCCCAATATCAGTTATGCAGTTGTATGCCCTTAGTCTTCCTAAGTCTCACTAGCTTTATCTGCAAATGGGAATACTATCTGCCATTCCTGACTTAAGCAGGTAACAAGGTGCATATGGAAGCACTTTTTGTACTGCTGAGAGCAAACTCCTGAAAAGTTGTTTTTGATATTGTTCCAAATTTTTCTCAGGAACCCATTCATGTGTTCAAAATTAATTTATCTCTTGAACTTCACAGTTCAAGTCAAGAACTGTCACATGGGAAGACACATGGTGACAACTGCTGGTCTTCTCTCCTGGTTCTGGTTTCAGTGGCCGTCTCCAAATGTCTCTGGGTGCTTCTCTTTAAGCTCTCTGGGCATTTACTGTTTTTTATCTTCTTCACAGACTCCAATAAAATTTAAGACCAACATTGAATTGGGTGGGTCACATCTCCATAGAAACAACCTAAGCAAAATGTCCCACCCACAATAGGTCTACACCCACAGGGATGGATAAAAGAACATAGGCTTTTCTGATTCAAATCCAGTACAGATTCAAATCCAGTACAGTACCTGTCTAGCCTGCTTTCCAGAAAGTACTTTTGGGTGGTAATGAAAACAGATACCATATCCATCTTCTTTGGACAAACCTTTTAATAGATGTAAACTCTCTTGATTTCTTCATCCTTTGACAAATATTCATTAGTGTCTGTAATATGCTAAGCATCAAAACAGGAAATGCAGGAATGAACAAGACAGACAAGGTCCTGACACTTCGGGAGCTTTCATTCTAGTAGGAGACAGAGACTATGAACAGGAAGATAAACAAGGTGATTGTGTTTGTGATGGGCACTTTGAGGAAAATCAATACGATGAAGTCATATAGACAATGATTGGGGTGTGACACTTTGGATAGGATGAACTGGCAAGGCTTCTCTGAGGAGGTGACTTTTGAGCAGAGATTTATGAGGAGGCAGGCCTGTGGTTATCTGGGCAAGGATCATGCTTGACCTATTTGCAGAATCAGCAAGGAAGCTGGGACTGCGAGAGTGGTAAGAAATAAGGTCAAAGAGATAGCAGTGGCCAGATCATGTTGAGCCTTGTAGGCCATGATAAGGACTTTATTCTGAGAGAAATGGGAAGCAGATGGAGAACTTTGAGCAGAGGATGAAAAAGATTTGACTTCAGTCAGAAAATAATCACTGTGATAGAAGTGTGGATTGTCAGGGGAACAAGCACTAAAGCATGAGAAACAGTAATGAGATGTTGATGGCTTGGAGTACCTAATGGGAGTGGAGTTGGTGCACAGTCTGGACACATTTTGAAGGTTAAACTGTCATGATTTATCAATGGATTGGATATAGGCTGTATTAGTTTCCTAAGACTGCTATAATAAACTACTACATATTGGGTGGGTTAAAACAACAGAATTCTATTCTCCCACAGTTCTGGAGGCTAGAGGTCTGAAAGCAAGGTGTCAGCAGGGCCAGGCCCCTTCAAAGGCTCTCGGGGAGAATCCTTCCTCATTTCTACTACCTTCTGGTAGCTCCAGGCATTCCCTTCCTTGTGGTAGCATAATTCCAATCCATGCTTCTATCTTCACATAGCCTACCCAAGTCTTAATCTCCCTCCACCCTTCTCTTATAAGGATACTTGGCATTAGATTCAGGACCTGTCATAAATCCAGTACGATCTCATCTCAAAATCCTTAACTTAATTACATCTGCAAAAACTCTATTTTAAAATAGGGTCACATTCACAGCTTCTGGGTGGACATACATAATTTGGGGGCCACTATTTGACCCACTACAAGGACCATGAAAGACAAGAGTCAATTAATAAGCAAGAATATAAAATAGGCTTTAAAGTAGTTAGCCTTGAATTGCATGCATAATTTTTATGTTTTACTTAACCACTTAAATTTCCAAAGAACTTTGTGTGGCAGGTACTATTATGCCAATGTTACAAATACGGAAACCAAGGCTCTGAAAGGTTGTGTGCAGACCTGAAACTGGAATCCAGAGTTCTTAACTATACCTTATCTGCTTGCCTGCTTTTGAGGTGAAAAGATCTGTTGTTAGATGGATGGCAATGAGGGGAGTCAATAGAAAATTATAGCTTAATGGCAGAACAAAGAATTTCTGTCTTTTAGTTGTTGCTAACAGAACTCTTCATGTTTTTCCTTATAAGAGGTTTCTAATACACACCAGTGTTCATTTGTGAGCTATAATGAGAGAGTTCTATAGTGGAATTTTGCTTTCATATCTCAAAAACAAAAGCAAACAAAACTATTTCTCACTTGAGCTGAGGCTGTTTTAAAAATTCAATTTAGAGTTAATTGTTCTATACATGAATGTTCTTAAAACAGTTCCTCAAATTTGTAATAGTCATATGAATATTCTAATATGTATTTCCAGGTAGGTAGGAGATATGGCTGCGACTCGGGGCATCTGCAACATCAGCTGGAAGGGAGGCGAAGCTGATTCTCATTTGAGACAATGGGCTTTGCTGAGAAACCAGTCCATGAGTTTACACAACTGTGACAGATTCTTCTTCAGATGCTGCAAGACTACCGGCCAAGGGGTAAGAGCAGGGGCCTTGGCCATACCTGGTCTGTGCTAAGAGGATATGTAAGTTCCTTCTGCAGCTAGAAGCCTCGGTCGGGAGGAGGGGAGGAGAAGGATGAGGAGGAGGAAAGTGGCCAGATAAAATACAGGACACCCAGTTAAATCTGAATATCATGTAAGCAAGCAAAAATATTGTTTAGCATAACTATGTCCCAAATATTGCATGGGGCATATTTATACTAAAAAATTATTTGTAAATTATCAGAAATTCAAATTTAGGAAGTAAGAGAGCCTCAAGGATAGTGTAGTATAAGTTAGCATATAGACTGGGGTGCCAGTTTGTGTGGATATGAATCCTGGCTCTAACATCTGCTTCCTGTTGACCTTGGGCGTGCTACTTAAATTCGTGTGCTTCCATTTCTTCACCAGTAACATGGGAATAATAGTTATTCCAATATCTGTCTCACAGGTTTTTTCCTGAGGATTAAATGACTTAATATGTGTAAAGTGCTTAGAATAGTGCCTACCATGTAGCATTCTCTCTGTGTCAGCTTTTATTCTTGGACCTTTAAATTGCCTAAGTATTCATCTGACAATGACTATTTTAAACCAAACCCTTTTATGTAGGTGAGTTTGAGCAGTAATTGCCAACTTTGAGGTTTTCTTTATGACAGTCAAAGGAGAGACACCTAAAAAGATTTCAACATACTGCAATTCAAGTGTCGGGGTCACCAGCAAAAGCAGAACTCACACAAGCTCTGATAGACAGTTACTTTCCTAGAGAAGAGACAGAGCAAGGTCAGCTTCGCTAGGCGGGCATCAGTTTCCCACAGCCAGTGGGTCTCTGTCTGCAGGGAGATGTGCTGGGTGCAACACCCCTTGCTTGTGGGTGTGTGCTGCAGTGGAGAACCCTGCTCCCTCCCCTCCAGGGGTGTGATCCAGCTGTCATAAAACGCGCCCACCAGAATCAGACTGTCCCCAGGGAATATTTACACGTGCTCAGAACAGTAGGGGAAGGAATGTGCCAGCAGCCCTCCTATCTAGTAGGAGATTATGTGACACACCCAGTCCTGAGTACACAGAATGTATTTGTGGGTCCCAGGGAAGGTGGCAGGATACGCTAAGACTATCTCCTACCACAGTTTGCTTGCTTGTTTTACACCAAAAAAAATTCAGTTTAGTTATAAATAGGGTGACTCTACATCTCAGTTTTTCCAGAACGCACTCAGTTTATGGCTGATGTTGAAAGACAAATCAGAGTTGAGTTTGCTACAGCATCTTATTCAGTACTCCAAAGTTCTGCCTGCACCCAAGGAAGTCAGATCATTTAAAAGAATGGAAGAAGCTTCCGGCTTCCAGGGATGGAAGGTGATTTTTATAGACATAAAACGGAAGTTAGTTTGACTCCTATTGATTGGATAAGTGTTTGTCCATCTTAAAGGGATGGGTTTAGGGCAAGTGGGGTTTGATTGGCTATCTGGGTCAGTGGCTTTGGTGAGCATTTTAAAGTTGAAAAATATCAGGAGAAAACTGAAGAGGGAGTTCAAAGAGGAAGTAGGGCATGGATTTTTGGCTCTGAGGGATTCCCAGAGCTTTCTCTATTTTACCACTGTTGTCCCAGCAAATTTTTAAGATTACCCACCTTCTAGTTGAAACAATGTCCTGGTTTGGACACTGTCATATGATGAGCCTAGTTATAAAGAAATGTGAAAGTTACATTTTTTTACACATGTGTAAGTCATAGTGTGAAAATTTCAATACTTGCCATATACCCCCCCATTGTAATCATTACCAGAGTCTATTTCAATCTGCTTCAAAAAAGATCTACCTGAATTATATTTCAAAACATACATGCACACACCTACACATACACAAGTCATTCTACGTTCTACAATTCCTCGTTGCCTACATGGTAAAGTCTTAAAAACTCATATTAACATTACTTTCCAGATTCATCTCCTCTTTTTTCTACATCCTCCTCCATAAACCCCAGGCACCAGCAAAGATCCATCCCAGTGGGGCCTAATGAGAGTGACAACACATACCCTTGTTCCTGCTTTTCCCACTTTTCATCTTCTGGTAATAGGTACTTCTCATTTTTTCAAGGACCACCTCAAAGGTCTCTTCCACCATAAACCCTTTTTACACTGTTTACTGTTGGTTTTTACATGATTATAGGCCTTATTTGTTAATTAACTACTCGAAGGCAGCAACTTTGTCATTATAATTCCAGTGCATTCAAATTTTTACTTGGAGTGGGTACTCTTCACATTGTTTTAATTGAATTTCCTATTAAGATTATTAAGATTTACATGCAGCACACATATTCTGTCCTCATAATCACGTCCCTTTTCTCCCCCAAATAGGATTTCCTTAAAAATAATCTTCTAAGAGAGCAGAACAAATATGCTTCCTTTGAAAATTTTGAAATTTTCCTTTGAACAAGAAACCACGCAACTCTATTAGTTCCCAGGCCTAGACTGCACTATTAATATGCAATAACATATTACAAAGTACTTAAATTTTTTTCTAGATATTTTTCTAGATTTCTAAATGTTTTTACAAAGTTAAAAGTTTGCATTACTTCAACCAATATCCTGCAATGCATAATAACTCTTAAATATTTATATGAATGGTAGTGTTTCTCAAGTCTTTTTTTATTCACAGAATACCCCACATTTCTCCTCTAGGTTATTCATCATAGTTAAACTTGAAAAGAGAAGAGAGCTTAACACAATTGTTCTTACAAATATCTCCATTTTTCAAACAGTGTTTAAAGCTCAGGAGTTATACACATTCCTTTGTCAATTCAGCACTTCTCTAAGGTTTAGAAATGAGATTTGGAGAAAAGAGCCTTTAAGATGATTGGATCCAATTCACATAACTTACATCAGCCCAATTTCACATAAAGTACCATTTGATGTCTTCCCACCTCCTGTCTCATAGAACTGCTCCAGGACAGAGCAACAGGGTAAGGTCGAAAACCAGTGGATTAGGAATCTAGTCCTGTCTCTGCCACTGATTAGCAATGCGCTCCTCTGCAATTACCCTCTTGGGACTCTAATTTTCTCTCCTGACAAGTGAGGGATGCCTAATGGTTTCTGTAGCTGATGTTAATCATGGTTGGCTTCTTAACAAGGCAGGAAAAGAAAATAATAAGCCATTTTTACTTGTCAACATAGATGAAGTATCTAGATGACATGTTAGAAAATAGAATTCAGGAGTATATTAATAATAATAATAAACCCTTTGTCACTAAGTTGGATTTTTCCTAGGAATATAAGGGTGTTTTCATTTTAGAAAAAAAAAATCTATGCACGATTTAACAGATTTTAAAAGAAAGGGAATCTGATCATTTCAATAAATGGAGGAAAAAGCATTTGACAAAAATTCAACTGTCATTCATGGTAACTCTCAGTAAACTATGAATAAAAGCAGTCTTTAAAGTGATAAAAGTTTATACAAAATAACATATACCAGACATCATACTTAATGGAGACATATTAGAAGCATTTTACTTGTCAGCAACAACATAAAAAGAGGTAAATTTCTTTTTAATATAGCATGGTGGCTTGGAGCTATGTACACCAGAAAAACATGTTCTTAAACTTGATTCATTCCTGTGACTGTGAACCCATCGTTAATAGGAACTTTACATAAGGTTACTTCAGTTGAAGTGTGGCCCTGATGAATCAGGATGAGTCGTTTTTGTTGTTTTTTCATTTTTATTGTGAAATAATTTCAAACATATAGGACAGTTGCAAATACAATACAAACCCCATACAGAGAACTCCAACACC
>PVKY010006013.1:0-16529 GCA_004027775.1 Bradypus variegatus
CATATTCTTCTTGGATCCTGCCTTGCGTTAGAGGATCTGCTTCTCAGCATGCAGCCCAGTGCCTCACTGGACATGGAGAAAATTGAGCCAGCTGCTCCGAAGCAGGGCCAGATGCTCCTTTCTCAGCATCCAGTCCCTAGACCTTGAGTGTGAGCAGCCAGCTGGGACAGATGGCAGCAGCTCCTCAGCATCATTTGTGTACTTGGTGCAGGTGAAAGCAGGAAGGACAGTGAGGATGGCAGAACTGATACCAGGTAGCCTATTTCCACCTGTTGGGTGACATCACAGGTGGCTTTGGACTATCAGCAGAGCCAAAACATGACAGGAAGCCTGGCCTTAGTGCAAGGCTGGGCCCAGCCAGCTCTCTTCTGGGTTTGGGGTGCTCATCCTTGGCTGTGGGCAGCATAGAGGACAGCTTTCAGTGCCCTTGAGGTGTCTGGCTATTGAGGAGGGTGAGACACAACCTGGTGTGCTCAAAAGGCTCCCTGCCTGCCTGTGTCCCCCCCATCCCCCTACCCCCCCCCACTGTCCACTTGCCCCATGAGACTGGAATAGCAGAATCAGACCAACTGAGCCAGGGGTAAGGAAGTAAAAGCCGGAAAGGGCTCAGGGTCAGATGTCTGAGCTTCTATTCCCACGGGTGCCTCTGATTATGCTGAGCAGGAAACAGAAAAGAGTGCAAACCACAAGACTTCACCCTCATTTTAAAGTAACTCATCTCTCTTTCTAAATAACCCTGGTCTCTCTTCTGCCTTTCTCAGAACCTGTTTCCCCATCTGGAAAATGGCAGGGTGGTACAGGGTTGGCCCCTGTGTTCCAGATGCACACAGTCTCCAGGGGTTCCAGGTCCACACCTACCAGCTGTGTGACCCTGAACAAATGGCTTTCCCTCTCTGTGCCTCACTTTCCCCAGTAAATCAGATAGTGCATGGGAAGTGTGGGCTGTGTTAAGCATTTACTTTGTCTTATTTAAGATAAGATACAGGTACAGATGTCCCTGACATTTCAGGGGATTTGCCTGGTGGTTGCTGTTGGCTTCTGGAGGATGGATTGCAAGGAGGGCCTTCAGTGGTCCAGGCAGCCAAGTCAGATTGCTGGTGTTACCAAGTTGTATGTTTTGAGCTCCCTTGTCAGTCAACTGCCTGCTCCCTCAAACCCACTTAAACCAGCTCAGACTGGCCTGGCTTTCCCAACACACCATCCTGGCAGTTGTCACATGCCCAGAGCACTAGGCAAAGTGTGAGGCCTGCTGCAAAATACTTTAAAACTTCAACTTCATCTGACCCCTGGCTCAGGTCCCAACCAGAAATGCCTTAGTTAGAACTTGCAGCAGAGCTTGCAGCAAGCCTGGGGGCTGGAACAGGAAGGAGGCCTGGGGTCACTGACCAGATACTGGCCCAATCCTGCTGTGCTTGTTGCTGCCCCCCCCCCACGCCTTTATATTTGCAAAGGTCCACTAATTAAGGCTATTCTGAGTTATGAAGTGGTTTTAAAAACCTAAGGCTTGATCCTGACCCCTGAATTGAGGGAGAATAAGGAGCTAAAGAGGATCACTCCCCTCCAAACTCAGACAAGTTCCCTACAGAGCTCTCCTCTTCTTTCTTCAGTGTTGAGTTAGGGCAGACTTTTGGGGGGCCAGATAATCCTCTGCAGTCTGGAACTCCCCTGAGAGAGTCAGTGACAATGGCAGCAGAGGCAGCCACAACCAACTGGAACTTAGCCAGGCCAACTTTGGAGGGGGTGAGGCTCAGTCTGAGAGTCCCAGGCAGGCCACGCCCCCACCCCATCCCATCCCCAAGTTTTGTAGACTCCTGCAGGGAGATCCCAGGCCAGTGGTAACAGGTCTTCCTGCAGTACCCCCTTGAAAGACCACTGTCTTAGAATAAAAGGAATTCCTGGACGGCCCCACCCCAAACATGCATTTGAGTATTCAAAAGAGCTAACCAGTGAAAGGAAAAAGACACTCCATGTGCTTCAGTGTTGGCTGTTAGGTTACATTTTCAAGAGCTCCAAAATTTCCCAATATACAGGTAATATTGTCAAGACTCTTGCAGATTTGGAATTCATTAAATTCAGGATTTTAGAAATATCAGCCTGCTAAAATTTGAGTCTAGACGCTGGAACTATCGTTAGTTTCTTCAGATGCAAGAATGGCAATATGATTCCATAGAACAGCATATTCTTAGGATATTTGTGCTGAAGTATTTTGGGAGCAAAATGTCCTGATGTTAGCAACTTCTTTTCAAACAAGCAACCAAAAAAACTTTATACCTACATATATAGAAAGAAAGATAAAGCAAATGTGGCAAAAAGTTGATGTTGAATCTAGGTGGAGGGAATTTAAGTATTTAGTGGGTCATTCTTGCAACTTTTTCTGTGTGTTTGAAACATTTCCCAATAAAACCTTGGGGAGAAACACTTAAAGAAAATAAGCTCTTCACATCCAAAATCAAGACAAAACAGGATTCAGCCTGGTCTCCCTGAAACTCACCCTAATCTGAGGATAGAAATAGTAGAAACAAGAGGGTTTCCAAAGCTGCTTCATTAAACCAATAAAAGAAAGCCAAATATTTTTAAAGAATTTCTTAGGTGCTTATCTAAAAATAATACTGATCATTAAAACTCCTTTTAGTTCATGGAAAGGCCCAGGAGAGGACTGATCTTGGAGACTGGAGATTCCAGCCTCTCAGCTGCTTGGAATAAGATTTAATCCAAGTCAATGAATACATTTTGAAGACCTACTATGAGAAAAGCCCTGAAATTTCACAAAATGTGTTTTTTTTTCTTTCCTCTGCCTATAAGCTGAGACTGAGTACAAGGTAGCCACATTTTTTTTTTTTTAATTTGTAACTACAGCAAAACCCAAGATTATGGGAAGTCTGGAAGTCCTAGTTCCATATGTGCCTCTGCAGAGCTGAGTGCCTTGACAATGCCAGCTCTGATGATATTATTGTACATGTGTGGGGAAATTATAATAGCAATAATAGCTCACAGTTTATTGAATAATTATTATGTTCCAGGACCATGCTAAGGACTTTACATGGATTATCTCTTTTAATAATCATAACAGCTTTATCAGGGAGGTATCATTAGTCCCCTATTACAGGTGAGGAAATTGAGCATCAAACACATTAAGTGGCTTGCTCAATCTTGACAGCCCTGGGATTTGAAAACAGGTCTTATACCACCTTCTAGATCTTTTGGCTACACTAGCCTTGGTGAAAATAAAAAGCATAAGGTATTGACCAGATTGAAACACGGTTTGTGTTTATGCCCAATCAGCAAACTTTCCCAGACCTTCCTTTACACAAGCCACACCACCAGTCCTGCTCTCCACCTACACCATATTCTCACGGTAATTCTAAATTCAAACCTGGCTTTCCAGGACCTTCTGAAGGTGCATTTGTGAAGCCTGGAAGATAAAACATATTTTATTTGACAGCTTACTAGTTTGATTTATAAGTTTTGAATATTTAGACCTGTGGCATGTGGGTCTCCATTGGAACTCTTGCCTTGGGACCCATGAATGTTAGCCCCCCACCCCCACCCCCTCATTTACCATGGCTCCCCAGAGCCAGCTGATCACCAGTGACCTCCCAGTGGTGGCCAGAAATTGAAAAGTCCCTCCACGTGGGAAAAGGAGAAGCCACAAGCTCTCAACATGGGCCAGGCCAGGCCAGGCCCGGATCTGCCCTCTGGCACTTGCACTTATTTCCATCCAGAGCAGAGCAGGAAGTAAGCTGCTAGAACATGGGGAGAAGCCCAGCTCACCAACATGGCCTGACTTGATGCTCCACCCACTCCAGAACCTTCTACTCTGTAACCATCAAGTATTCCACTCACCCCAGATTTTCCTTAACCCTCAAATTACACTCTTTTTTGCCCTTTCTGCATCCACATTCCTCATTCCCAGGATAGAAAAGGCTGGAACAAGTTTGCTGGCCAAGGGGTTGAAGAGATGGCAGGAGTCTGGGGTACCATAGGGGAAGGAATAGGGAATGTTATCCTCTGAGGGAAAGTGAAGGAGCAGGAGAAGATGGGTAAGCCAGAGGGTCACCCTGGACAAAGTGAAAAGGAGTGGTGATGGGGCAGGGCTTAGAGAGAGTCTTGCTGAGAAGAGGGCCTGTGCCTGTTGGAAGGGGTGGCTGAAGGGCTGCTGGAGTTAGGCCCCCAGGGGCAGCAGAGCCTCTTAGACATATTCACCCAGCTGCAACCCCACAACAGAGCCAAACCAGAAGCACTGGGCTTGAGGATTGAGCAAGGAGCAAGGGAAGCTGGGCAGTTAGTTAACTAAAAATGCTCTTTCGGTTGTTAATCCCATTCAAATCCCTTTCTCCTACAATCTTCTGCAACTGGAATCTGAACTGGTGGGATTCCAGAAGGCTATGGCTATGGCAACATCTCCCAAAAGCCCCTCACCCCAGGCCTACGGCATCCCTGGACAGCCATTATACCCATTTCGCAGGTGAGGAGATGAAAAGCAGGTAGGGCAGGTGCCTTGCTGAAGGTCCTACAGTCAGAAGGTGTGAGATATGAGGTGAGGCTGACAGCTGAGGGTGGGAAAGAAAGTCACAGGCCAGATTCCAGAGAAGACAGGGCAACGCCCCTGGTCTCACACTGTCATAGTCGCAGTTTACTGAGCGCTGAGGGATGCCTGCCCTCTGGCCTATCTCTCTGAGCCTATAAGATAAGCCCTATAAGGTAATTATTATCCCCATCCTACAGATGGGCACCCGATGCCCGGAGAAGTTCAATTGCCCAAGGTCACGCGCGAGCAGGCGGCGCGATCGCCAGCCCGGGGTCCCTGGGAAGAGCGTGCGCCTCTCCCCTCGTGAGGGTGCAGGGACCTGTGCCTGCGGGGTGCCAGAGGCAGGGTCCGACTCCAGGCCGAGGGGAGCAGCTGTGCTGGCGGGAGCGTGCGTGTGAGCGCAGCTTTGACAGCGGCAGGCAGTGCGTGGGAGTGTGTTGACGGCGGGGTGGGGGCGGCCGCGCCACCGCCATGTGTGTTTCTGCTGGCAGCGGAATGTTCGGTCCGTGTTGATAAACAACAGTTTGGGCGAGGTGGGGCTGGAGCGGGAACAGAAGAGGAGCAGGAGGCCTCCCGGGGGGGGGTGAAGGCGGGGGGAGGGGGCGTGCCCAGGGAGGGGACGGGGTTGCGGAGCCGGCGACTTCCAGAACCCCGACCCGCGGGGCGGCGGCGGAGGCTGTGCTTGTTTTCCCAGCTGACCTCACTTGGTGCGCTCGCCTGGGTGTGGATCCCTCTATAAACCACCTGATGCCCATAAACATGAAAAACAGGAGCGGGGACACGCTGTGAGGAAGAGAGTGTCCTTTCTAGAGTGCTAGTTGCCCAGAAGAGGGTTTAATCAACAGCTCAAACCAACGCAAACACTTCAAGATTCTCGCGGCGCGGCGGATTCCTCAAAAGTCATCTTCTTGGAAGAGGCGGCGCTCCCGAGATCTTCTCGGCTCATGACTGTAATCCAAGCCCCTGCATCTCGCGCTAGCCTCCTGGCAGGCCCACGTGCAAGCCTGCAAGGGTATCTGAACCTGGGAGTTCAACCTGGGAAAGAACCCCAGCCCATCCTTCCCCCAGCAGGTCCTCCCGTCAGAATGCTTCCTGCACCTGCTTCCTTTGGGTTGGCTGAACGTCTGCTACCTTCACTACCCAGTAAATAGTTCACTCCCCCTGTAAACCCTCCCAGCCACCTTGGGAGGGCCTCAGCACTGTCTGCTTCAGACCTCCAGCTGCTTTTACTGCCAGGACCCCTCACAGAGACCTCTCCAAGGGGATGTTGCCTGAGCACCTGCTTTGTGCAGAGACTGAATTGGGCATAACCAGGGATAGGAAGATCCTGGGGGACCCAGTAGTTGCCCTCGAGGATCTTACAGCTCAGTTGGGGCACACAGAAGGAAAAGCACTAATTATAGTGTGATAAGAGCCGAGGGAGGGGTGCATAATCAATGTGGTGGGAGATCACAGAGGAAGAGGGAAAGGAGGGAGACAGTGAACATGGAAGAGTGAGGAAGTAGCCCTGCCCCAGTTAGTTTAAGTTCCTTCAGTTCAGGGACCTTTTGAAACCTGTGTGTGGTCTATACTAAATCAATGCATGTGGCTTCGTGACTGAAAGTCTCCCAGCCATCCTCTGAAGTCCTTGTTTGGGACCTGGAGGCCCTCCCCGCACTCCATGGGGTTGGAGGAGAGAAACCTTAGTCTGAGCCAAGCTGATGGAGGAAGCTGGCCTTGCTCTCCCCTATTCTGCTTGGCTGTGGCTCCTGCCTTCCTGCCAAAGGCCCCGGGGTTGGTCATCAGTTCCTGGTTCCCCATTGTGTCCTCGTCCTTTTTGTCCACCAGAGTTTGCAGCTTCTGCTCACCCCAAAGGCCAGGGCTGGAGAGAAACACCTGAGACTGAGGGTCCCCCCAGGATGATCACAGACACTTCCCCGGGGAGGGCCAGGCTCTTGCCTTCCTTGTCCAATAGGCTCATCTTTTGGAGAAGTTCAGAGAGAAAGGATGCCCCTTCCTCATCCTCGTGAGATCCTGTCAGGGAAAAGCCCAGCTTTCCCTTGCACACCCAAACAGAGTTAGTCTTGGCCCTAATATTTTAGAGGCACCAAGCTTAGCACCTTGCCCAGTAGTTGACTGCCTCTGTGTTTCCATTTGAAGAATGTCAAAAGGGCCCTTTTCCCAAATCATCTCCCCCTTTGGCCCATCCAGGTGCCTGGGCTTGCACCATGAGCCCTGTCTTCAGGAGGCCTTTATTAAAATACAGTTCATTCCCGAGTGAGGCAACACCTTAAGTCAGTATCTAACTCCTTGACTCAGGGAGTTTTGAGCCAAATCCCCTGCCGTGCCCTGAAGAAATGCAGGTTTCCTGGTCCCCAGTGATTCTGAGGGTTAGCCAGGTCTTCAGACCTGGGGAGGTGGATCTGCTAGAAGAGTGGGAAGGGAAGGGAGGGTGAGGGATGCTCCTACCACCTTGAGCTGCTTCTGCTCCCCAATCCCCACCCCATCTGCATCTGATGCTGTTGCCCCTTCCAGAGGCAGAGGCAAAACAAAGTTTTTCCTATTTCCTTTAATTTGGAGCCTCCACATGCCTTTCCTTGCTTAAAAGATGTTTGGGGAAATAGCGAGGTATGTGCACATGTTTGGGACTAGAGGAGGCCCTGCAATGTCACTCAGTCCATTCCCCTGCCTTCAGGTGATACCAGGCTGGAATTATCCCAGCTGGGCGAGTCGACCTTGTTTTGAAGACTTCGGAAGCTGGGCACTCCACACCCTTCCTGGGTCACTCATTCTGGTATCTAAACATTTCTTGCCAGGAAGTCCTTCCTCATGTCTAATCCAAACTCTCTTTGCTTAGTTTCCACCCTGTGGTCGAGTTGGAGATAAAGAAATGCTGCTTGTCTCTCTGCCTTCATTCTAGATCAGGAGCCATCAGAGCCTTAAATCAGAACCAAAGTCCTAACTCCCCATGTGACCCTAGGAGAGCGCCACAACTCCTCTTTTGGCTTCCATTTCCTTCTGTAAAATGAGGCTGGTGATGCCCATAGTGCAGGAATTGAGAGGATCAAATGAGATGATAGATGTGTGGGTGAGTTGTTAAACTCATTATGAGCGTGAAGCTTTAATTATTGTTAATAAATTATAACCTCCCATCCTGGCTGGACCATGGTATAAGACAGTTTTCACTGTGGTGGTAAGCAACATAATTTTAGGTGATCCAAGAACAAATATTCATTTTTACTTTTTTATTGCGTTAACACATATGTAACATAAAGCTTGCCATTTTAACCATTTTTAAGTGTTCAATGGCATTAATTAGATTTATAATGTTGTGCTACCATCACCACCATCTATTACCAAAACTTTCTCATCATCCCAAACAGAAACTGTGTACCCATTAACCAATAACTCCCTGTTCTTTCTACTCCCAGCCCCTGGTATCCTCTAATCTACTTTATGTTTCTATGAATTTGATCATCACAAGAACAAATATTTTAAATGAAAATTTAATGTGTGTTGGAAAAAAAATGGACATATCAAATCCAGGATTTCACCGATGTTATTGTTCAGACACAAGGCCACATTAGAAAACTAAACAAATAACATTGTTTTAAAGAAAAAAAAATATTAACACTCCAGGGAGCACAAGGCTAGGGCAGCAATCAAAAAGGTGGTTTGGCAAATGCTGGCTAAGGACCTTACTAAGTGGAGGCAACAAAAGGGAAGAAAAGGGAAGCTGGTTCTCAAGAGTGGGCAAGAGTGGCTCTGAGTCTCAGAGGTGAGGAGACTGCAGGGCAGCATGTAGCAAGCATGTCAAGCAGCTCAGCAGGAGGAGTCCTGCCCCCAGATGCAGTCCTCTCCTGGGTTCTGGAACACTCTGCTTCCCCCATTACTGGGCTGTTACCTACTCCAGCAAGACCAGTGGGCAGGCAGGGCCAGGCTTTTCTCTTCACCTTCACAGCCCCCAAGGCTCAGCTCTTCCATGCCAGGAGGATCTGAACAGCCCTAATGTCTCAGTGCTCATCCAGCCTTACCTGCCCATCCCCTGTCTGTCAGCCTGGCTTGAACACCTCCAGTGACGGGGAACTCACTACTACCCAAATAGATCTCCTCTCTTCCACTCTCAATGTGTGACTGGGCAAAGAGGCCCTGGTAAAAAAAAAAAAAAGGTCCTGTGAGACCTTATGTGTGCCAGGCTCAGAGCTGGGTGACAGGGACACAGAATGACTGAGAAACCCTGCCCTTCAAGAGCTCACAGCAAAGCCAGGGGGCTTCACAGGCACACAATCCAACTCTTACAGCCATCCCGGCTATGATGAGCTGTGTCCAAGGCTCACTGGGGGCCTGGGGGAAAGGGTTGCTTCTGCCCAGTTATCCTTGACTCCAGGACCAGCCCTTCTATGGGGGACATTGACATCCCTGAGCCCAGGAAGAGGCTCCAGGCCCCTCATTAACCCTCCATCCCCCAGCCCAGGACGGAATATTTTAATGCTTTCTCTGGAGGCAGAGTTTCTTAATCCCTGAGCTCCTGCAGCCGGGTTCTCTAGAATCTGAGAGCTCTCTATGAGACTTTAAAATGTCTGTGTTTTCATACTGAAAAATCTAAAAGAACAATATAAACATATTCTACATCATCTGGATGCTTAGCTTAGAGCCAGTTATTAGTTTCTACGTTTGCACTGTTTATGGGAAGTCGTTAACTTTTTTTAAATTGAAGTAAAACCAAAAAAAGAAAAATTGAAGGCAAGCCTACATATAGAAACACAGATTTTAAGTAGACAGTTGGATGAATTTTGACAAAGTGAACACACCTGTGAGACCAATGCCCACATCAAGAAACAGAACATTATTGCCCCCCGAGAAACCCCACTCTTGACCTTCCAGTTTCCACACCACTACCCTGACTTCTCACACCATAGATCCAGTTTGCCTGGTATCAAACCTTATATAACTGGAGTCATACAGAATGACTCGTCTCTGGCTTCTTTCTCACAACATTATGAGCCATGAGTTTCATCCATGCTGTTGTGTGTAGCCATAGTTGACAGCAGTTAACTTCTAATCCAGTGCTTCTCAGACAGGGATCCTCAGAAGGGGTGATTAGGGTTCCATGAATCCACCACTTTGAGAAAAGCTTATTTGAATGCCTGCTGGTTCACAAAGGGAAAGAAAGTACCCAAATGTGGGCACACAGTCCTGTGTTGGGCAGTCATTTCATGGCCTAGGTCCTGCCTGTAGTTGCACCCCACACTCCCAGACTTGTAGTTTCCCCAGTGCTCCGCACTCAGACATGCCTCTAGATCTTTGTGCAAGTGTCTCCTCTGCCTGCGAGGCCTTCCCCTTCCTTGTCTGTCTGGCAAACTCCTATGTGTCTTGTGTCATCAGAAAGGATGTCTCCTCCATGCGGTCTTTCCCAGCACCCCTCTCTTATGCTTCCACTCTGCTTGGTCCCCTTACCCTGCAGCAGTTGGACACAGTAAGGTCATAGTGGGTCTACCTCCCCACTAGGCTGTGGGCTTCTTGAGGCCGGGAGCATAGGGCAGGAGACTCACTCTGCGGAAGGACCCAGGAGGAAGTCTCACTGCATCCCCACCCAGGGCCAACAGATAGAAGGGCAGGGTTCTCTGCCCTGGCTCACCTGCCTCATTAAATATGGGGTTCAATTAGCCCTGGGAACCCTGCATCATCAGCAGGGGTAGATAGAGTCAGAACTGTGGCATGGGGCTTTTCTGGACAAGTTGAGCTTGGGCCCAACACCAGGCCCCAGGGCCTAAGAGTGAGATATTTTACCAGGCAGGCATCAGTTTTCCCATCTGTGAAGTGGGGACAATGAACCCAGTCACCTTCCTCTTTCCCGGGAAGAATATGAGGTTAACGAATGTCCAAAACAGGACGTGACTGTACCTAAGACCAAGTGCAAACTGCCTTGAGGCAGGGGACTGGCCTTGGTGACCCTTGGTTCTCCCTTCCTGCCCAGGACTGAAGGGCAGTGTGAGACCCACAATTCAGCCACGGCTGCTCACCTGGGTCCCTGCCCAGGCCTGGGTGAGTCTTGGCTTGAAAGCCCTGATCTGCTTGCTAAGCACCTACCTTGCTAACTGTGCCCTGTGCTCAGCCCCTGCAGTGTTGGGTCCACCCCACTGCAGTGATGGAAGTTTCTTTGTCCCCTCTAACAGAACTCTGCACCTAGTTCTCCTCTGTGAGCCATCTCTCGCTCTCTCGCTCTCTCTTTCTCTCTCTCTCTCTCTCTCAAGGCAATTTTATTGAGATATATTCACATACCATATAATCCAACCAAAAAATACAATCAATGGCTCACAGTATCATCATATCGTTACGCATTCATCACCACAATCAATTTTTGAGCATTTTCATTACTCCAAAATAAAGAAAAAAATAAAAATAAAAAAGAATACCCAAAACATCCCATATTTCTTATCTCCTCCTATTACTTACATATTTTTGTCTTTATTTTATTACTCATCTGCCCATACACGGGATAAAGGGAGTGTCAGTCACAAGGTTTTCACAATCACATGGTCACACGATAAAAGCTATACATTTATACAATCATGATCAAGAATCAAGTCTACTGGATTACAGTTGAACAGATTCAGGTAGTTCCTTCTAGCTATTTTAATACACTAGAAACTAAAAATGAATATCTATATAATGCATAATAATAATCTCCAGAATGACCTCTCGACATTGTTTGAAATCTCTTAGCTGTTGAAACTTTATTTTGTTTCATTTATTTTCCCCCTTTTGGTCAAGAAAGCTTTCTTAATCCTTTGATGCCAGGGCCAGGCTCATCCCTGAGAGGCATGTCCCACATAGCAGGGGGGAGGGGAGTGGGTTTATTTGCAGAGATGGCTGAGCAACAACAGAAGTTCTCTGGGGGTGACTCTTAGGCATAATTATAATTAGGCTTATCCTCTCCTTTGCAGGGATAATTTCATGAGGGCATGCCCTAGAATTGAGGGCTTGACTTATTCTATTGGGAGTCTTTAATGCTTGTGAGAGTATCAGGAATTCTCCAGGTGGGGAAGTTTAATATTTCCACATTTTCCCCCAAGTCCCCCACAGGGACTTTGCATATATATATTTTTTATTTTCTGCCCCAAATACTCTGGGATGTATTGGGGTATTACATTAACTTGTACAGAATAACAACATCTCATTCCCTATTCTAGGTTCCATGTAATTATGTTGTTTAAATAAACTGACCATACGGGTTAAATTAGATAGTGTGCTACAGAGAACACAAATTTTATACCAAATAAACATCTCTTAAATAACAGTTAAAGCTCAGAAATAGATGGACTACTATAAGAGCTTACAATCTAGGAACCTTTACAATAAGCCTTATTGAGCATTCTGTACTCCTGCATTGTCAATTGCCCAATCTCTGCCCACGTTCTATCCCCTGATAACCTATGCTCTCAAATTCAATTCTCAGCATTTGCTCATTATAGTTAGTTTATATTAGCCAGGCCTTAACAATATTTGTCTTTTCATTTCTGGCTTATTTCACTCAACATGATGTCCTCAGGGTTCATTCACCTAGTTGCATGCCTCACAATTTCATTCCTTCTTGCAGCCGCTCAATCTTCCATTGTATCCACCACAGTTCACCCTTCGTTCACATGAGGATATACCCTTAGGCCTCCGTCCATTGCAAATTGTGAATCCTGCTGCCATAAACATCAGTGTGCAAATGCCTATTCGTGTCCCTGCTTTCTGTTCTTCCAAGTATCTACCAAATAAGGGGGTTGCAGGATCATATGGCAACCCCATACTTAGTGTCCTGTGGAACCACCACACTACTCTCCAGAGGGGCTGAGCAGCTTTCTCTTACCAGTCTCAGGAATCTGGAGCTTAGCTACACTGTTGGCATATTGGCCAAGGGTCCTAGTTGTCCCCGAACTTCTGACCTCCACCCCACCCAGTTCTGCCTTAAGGTCACAGAGTCTGACCAGGCTTGTCCTTGGGGAAGCCAGAGGCCGCTTTCTGTTGCCATGGCAACCTCAGCACCTCTGTGTACTTTCTCATTGGCCACTCAGATTGAGGTCCCACCTCCGCCATCAGAAGGCACCAACCGGTGGCCGACTGGGTGAGACCTCGCTGGGGGATTAGCTGGGGGAGACGCGTCTCCCTCCCACTCCGCGCCGTACGGTTCCCAGGGAGACAGACGGGCACACGGATCCCACCACTCATAGCCAGACCCGGTGGGCTCCATCTCGTGTGGTTCCTCCGGCCGGGGCTGGATAGATGCCGAGCGGGGTGGATGGACCGGGAAGGAAACAGTTTTTCTTCCCAGCAATTCAGGCCACCGGGGAGGGCCGGCTCCGTGGGGCTGCAGCCCCGAGGTCCCCAGAGGGCCACAAGGTGGAGGCGGAGACACCGTGGGGCGGGGGAGGGGCCGCGGAGGAAGGGGTAGGGGGAGGGCAGGCTCCCCACTAGCAAAAGACGGTGTAAACCCCAGAAGGTGGAAGGAGCCAGGGCTTGGATCAGATAAGGCCCGGGTTCCAATTCTCACTCTGCCCTCGCCGCTGGCGCAACCCATTACTTTGTGCCGAACCCTGTGCTGAATGCCCTGGGAGTTTTCTTTCTGTATTTCCCCCACAACAACCTGAAGTAGGTGCGTGCTATCCCCATTTTACAGAGGAGGAAACTGAGGCTCTATGAAGCTATAAGGGAGAAGCCCAAGGTGAGCTCGGTTCCCAGATGTGAGAATGATCTGGTCCAGTTGGTGCTTATCTGGGGGGAAGTGGGAGGTGCCATTCCCACCCCCACCCCTAGGCAATCAGGCCCGGCCGGAAGGAAGGGCCGTGCCACGCCATGAGACTTGCGTGGTTTCCTTTAGCAAAACTGCGTCAGGCTCTCTCTGTGACAGGAGCTGGGGTGGGGGTGGGGGACCGCGGCGAGCTGGTGAAGCGCCTTGACTACAGGAGAACAGAAAGGGGAAACCGAGCCTACTCAGGAAGATTCCCTTTGTAGGAGACAGCAGATTAAAGATAGAGCCCACCCCTCCCCGGAAGTGGGGAAGAGGTTCAAGAGATCCAAGCCTTATGTGTTTGTAATTCTCTCTTGTCCTTTGAAAATCGTTTGAGATTACCTCTGAAGCCCCCATTTAACAGTAATAGACCCATTTAACATAGCCTGGCTGGGGTTGAGGACAAGCCAGGAGTGCCCCCCCTGGAACAGCACTACTCGGCTCCAAGGGCCTGGCTGATCCAGGACAGCGGGTACTGGACTTGGCATTAAACTGGCCTGGGGCCAGTTACCTATCTCTGAGCCTCACATTTTCTTCTGTAAAATGGGTTTGATTGAAGTGGGAGGATTATGCAAAATAATTGGTAGAAATGAACTTTGCAAACTGTAAAGTGCTTATTCATTCATGCCAGATGGCATACTGGTGAAATCCACTAGAGACTTTGTCAGTACTATGTGTGATCTAGATGTCAGGCAGCCCTCTCCTTCCTTCTCACCAGAGTTCCAGTGAGAGGCTTTTGCAGTTCACCTCTGGGGGCCAGAGTTGGCCCTTCTAGCCATCAACAAATATTTATGGCTAGAAGAGCTGATGTTTTGGGTCCCTACTATATGTCAGGCACTATGTTTAATGTTAGCCCTGAACAGGGGTTTTAACCTTCTCAGGTCTACCTTACTTTCTCCTGAATGATACTGCTTTAATCATCCTCATAGTGCAAATGAGGAAACTGAAGTTCTTAGAGGTTAAGAAAGTTCACCATGTGAATTTTTTGCTGTCTCTGATACAAATGACAGAAAACCTGACTCCAACTGGTTTATGTTAAGAAGGGAATTTACTGGCTCTGGAAACTGAGAAATCTAGGAATGATTTGATCTGGAGACTCAAAATGTCACAAAGACTCATTTCTCTAAATCTCTGGGTTCTGGCTTCACTGTTTTGGCGTCATGTTTGGGCTCTAAGAGCTGTCTTCTGCAGCTCTAGATTCTTATCATCACAAGTTCTAGTTCAGTGGGAAATAGGGGGTCTACTGTTGGGAATTGCAGCGCAAGTCCCAGGATTTACTCTGATTGGACAATCTTGGAACCACACTGACCAATGGTTGGGACAGGGAAGATTCAGTGCTGATTGGCCAGGTCTGGTCATATGTACCACCCCTGCAGGTTCACCTGTATCAAAAGGAAGGAAATGTTTTTTAAACAAACAAGCAAACCAACAAACACTTTCTATTTCTTGGTTGTTTGTGGTGAGCAGAGCACTGTGCTGAATGCTGAATGTATCATCTTCATAGCACTCATTCCAGGATGGGAGACTGGGGTCTATGGAGGGCTGAGTGACCTGTCCGTGGGAAGACTCCAGTCTCTTCCAGAGCCAGTGCATTCACCCCTAGGCTGCACCGCCTCCCTCTCAGGTAGAGTGATTGTCCAGTACATACTTACAGGGTGATGGCCAACCCCTTATAAGCACCCTACCCCCCACACACACACACACAGCCACAAGAGAAAACACACACAGCTCTGCCTCTGCAGCTGCAGCACCCTGAGGCAGCCATCTCTGCTGTCTTCCCTCCTGCCCCACCAGGAGACAAACAGGAAGTGAACGGGGAAAAGCCATCTCACAAGGCAGGTTGGCACACTTCAGGACCTCTGGATGGAAACTCCTGGGGAATTGATTGAGAGTGATCTAACCAAAAGTAGACACAGGAGCCTCAGAGAAGAGCTCCACTGGTCTTCCTGGATAACCTTTTCAGCATGACCTCCCCATGCCTCAGTTTCCTCTTCTGTAAGCTGACAAGCTGCATCTGAGGTATTATCCATCAGAAACATCCTAGGACCGGCTGGATTCTTCATCCTCCCTGCTTTCTGACCTGGTTCTTGTAGGTTCTTCCTCTTTACCCTGCCAGAAATGACCGTGGTCCCTTCCCAAGCCAAGAATCTGCCTTGACATTCCAAAGAGCATCTCCATCAGCCTACTGATCCCAGCAGAGACGTACAAAGGGGAACAAGGCAGGAATTAGGTCTCCCGCTTTAGAGAAGTAGAAACAAGCTCAGAGAGGTTGGCCCACAGTAACATAGCAAATGTCAGAAACACAAAGAGAACCCACCAGGTTTTTGTGAGTCCATTCACCTAAAGAGTATTTGCTAAGCACTCCCTGTGTGTCAGGCTCTGACCTCTGCCCAGGAGATACAACAGGGAGCAAGACAGACCCCTCCTGACTTTAGGAGCATCAAATCCATAGGGGGTGACAGAAGTGAGGAAATGATGGCAAGACAAGGTGACAAGAGCTAGAAGACTTTGGATGGGACAGAGGACAGAAGCCCTGCTTGGGGGTCTCCAGCTCCCGCATACTCTGGGAGGACCCAGCAGATCAAAGGGTTGGAGATGGGAAAGTGGAGTGGGGAAAGCTGGGGTCTGGAACCTCAGTATTCCTGGCTGAAGCTGGTTGCTGGCTGGGATGGGAGTTGGAACTCCCCCACCCTTAAAAAGAGCCACGCCAAACCCACTTTTGGCCCCTGCCCACTGACTCTCAGACCATACTCTGCCTGCCTGGAGTTCCCACCCCCACAGTTTCCCGGTCTTGGGTGGTTTCCAGCCCTACCTTCTTTCCTGGAGCCCAGTTCATCAATTACTTCTCTAGTCATGTACTAGTGTCACTCTGAGTAACTCCAGGGAACCACAGTGACCTCACCAGCTCCTGATTCAGTTTGACTCACCCTCCCCATTTCTGGAAGGTGGCTCTTGGCCATGCTCCCCTCATGTTCGGGCACTTGGGCCTGTGGGAGTGGCAAGACCCCCTCCCCACTCTTTCTGGTTAACCAGGTGTGTGCCATGCAGGGGTGGGGTGTGGGCTCAGGGAGGGAGCCTCAGCCACCCGGGATTAATTCACCCCGATGCAGCACAACTTGGATGCAGTGATTGTGGACATTCTCTAGGCAAGTTTCCTGTTTCTAACAGTAAAGACTACATTACCTAGGAAGAACAGCTATCATTAATTGATCCTTTACTGTGAGCTAGGCACTCTGCAGAGACCAT
>PVKY010006014.1:0-16531 GCA_004027775.1 Bradypus variegatus
AGGATAGGTGAGGTGTGAGGGGCACAGATGAGGTGAGTCTGGAAAGGTTGGGGGAGCCTTTTTTGGGGGTTCTTTGGGGCCATGAGAACAACACCACTACCAATAAGCACAGCTAATGCTCTAGCACTTTCCAAATATTAACTTATTTTATCCTCAAGATAATGCTCCCCGTGGGCAGGATCATCACCCCCACTTTACAGATAAAAAAATAGGCACAGAGAGGTGAAGCAACTGCTGAAAATCTCCCAACAGGCAATCGGTAGGTAAAGCCAAGATGTGAACCCAAGTGGTCTGGGGCCACAGCTCTTAACCAGGATGTGAGGGGTTTGACCTCCTCGATGGTGGAGGAAGGCTGGGGGTGGAGGCAGAAATGGCAGGTTCCTGGGCCAGGATCTAAGAGGAAGTGCTGGGCACCCAACTGGGCAGGGCCTGGGGGCCATCAGGGGTGAGGGTGGACCCAGGTGATGCGCAGGTTTGGGGGACCCGGCCTTATTCCCATCAGAAACCCCAGCACCAGGTCTGGCCTCTGCTATCTGGCCCCTGGGGTGCCCACCGTGAGCAGGGCAGGGAAGATTCCGGGAGGGCAGGTTGCTGGCTTCGCCTCCTGGACGCAGTACCCGCAGCAGCCACCGGGGGCGCCGTCCCCCAACCAGGGCCTCCTCTCCACTGCAATCCCCGGGACCCGGGGGCTCCTGGGGAGAAGTTCTAACCCAAGGGCAGCAGAGAGCTCCTGCAGGGTCCCCGCTTGCGGGCCCCGTGAGTGGGCGGTCACCTGTTCCTCATCTGTAAAGCGCGGTCCGTGAGGCTCAGCCAGGAGGCTCTGGCTGCCTTACCCCGCCCCTGCCCCGACCCTGGCTGCACCCACCCTGCTCTGAACTTGACCTCAACCGGGGAGTTGTGAAAACCTCCGGGAGGCCAGCGTGGGGCCGAGCCGCCCCGCCGTCCTCCCGGAGGCCCAGCTGGAGAAAGCTCTGTTACGTTACGCAAGCGGGCGGCCCTGCCGCTGCCCTGCCCCGGCTGCCAAGGCCGGCGGAAGGGGCGCCCCAGCCCCGGGCCTGGAGGAGCCACTGCCCCGGCCCGGCCCACCTACCCCATGGCCGAGTAGAGTGTGCCCCAGACAGGGCCCAGCGTCCAGTAGGGCGGGTGCCACGAGGGCTTCTGCAGGCCGGCGTACCAGCGGAGGCCCTCCCCGCGGGCAAAGTAGGAGCCCAGGAAGCCCCCCAGGCTGGGCACCAGCGTGAAGCCCATGGCAGGCACCCAGGGTGGGGCCATTGCTGCTGCAGCTGCTGTTCCGGAAGGCTCTGGAAGAGAAGACAGGGCCTGAGTGAGCAAGCATTTCTCCAGGACCTCCTGTGTGCAGACCCCGGGCCAGGCCTATGGTCTCTGTCAGCGCCCCTGCAATTCCTGGGGGTGTCTGTAAGGACCCCCCCACACCAATGGATGGAGTGCTCTAGCAATCCGGAGGCGCCTAAAGTAGGGGACACACGGATGGTTCGCACCCACAGCCCTGCCAGGCCAGCCCAAGGGTGGAAGTGAACACATTTCCATCCAAATTCCTGCCCCTCCACCCACCCACCCACCCCTAAGGAGACTCTGGGGTGCCCCCACCCCCACAGTTGGGCTCCCGCTCAGCTCCTTCCCCAGCCGTGAGCGTCTTGTGCTCTCTTACCCTCACCCTTGACCTTGGGTCTCAGGGCAAGTGGGCCCCTCCTCAAGGCCAGTGCAGGGCCCCCTCTGCCACAAAGGCCCCCAAGCCCTTCCTCCCTGGGCCGAGCACCAGCCCCCCGAAGCTTTGCAGGGCCTGCATTAGGCGCCACACTGCACTTCATGTTCTAGAACTTTATTCATTCATTCATTTGTTCAGTGACTCATATCAGACAGACTTTGGTTCAAATCCCTGTTACCCACTGACTTCCTATGGCAAGTTGGGTGATTTTGGGCAAATCACCTTACCCCTCTGGGCCTCAGTTTTCCCCTCTGTAGAACAGGATAGCACATCGCCTACCTCTGGTCTAGCCTAGCGTGCAGCCTTGGAAAGTCTATGAACACTAGTGTTTCACCACTGCCCCACAGGCCCATCCTAAAATCACCCTGCCTGCAACCTACCCCCATGAACCAGAGAGGGAGAGCGGCATCCTTGGAGTCACCCAGCACCCAGGGCCAGGCTCTGCCCAGGGCTCCAACCTGTTCCCACCCTGATGTCCCAGACCCCAGAGCAGCAGTTCAGGACTGGCAAGTTTCCTGCCCTTCTCCCTGGGCCCCCTCAGCAGGTCTTGGGGTGAGGAAAGGCCCTGGTTGCAGGCCTGGACACTGCCACCCCAGGGCTGAAGCAGAGACCCCCCTCAGCCCTCCACAGTCAGACGGCCCTCCCCACGGGCCTGAGGCAGAGGGGACCCAGGCATTAGTGTCCCCCTTGCCTGGCAACCCTGAGGTCATGGGGTAGCAGGACTCAGTATGGGCTGAGGCCCTACTGGGCGCCTGCACCGTGCCAGGCACCTGCAACCTGAGGAGCTTATTGGGCTGTGAGTCCAGCAAGCCTGGTGAGAGGAGACCAGGCTGGCATCTGGGGCCTGGGCGCCAGGCCAGCTCTGCCCTTACTGCAGGGCCCTGACTCAGTTTCCCCATCATGAAATGAGGGGCTGAGCTCTAGCTAACACACTCTGATTCTAGCTGGAGAATCAGGGGGTGCCTGTTTGCATGAGACAAGAAGCCACATCATTGGATATGGTCCAGGGGTGGGGTCTGGGGACCCAGAGGTGGATGGGGGGGTCCTGAGGGAGCTCAGACCTCACAAGGGAGGGGACAGTGGCAGAAGGACAGCGAGCATTTTCCCCACAGTCCCACAGTGGATACAAAAGGGAAAAACAGTCCAGATGGGAGAGAAGAGCACAGAGTCAGGCCCAGAGGCAGCTGGGCTGGGCTGGAGGGGGTTCGGGCAGGGGTCTGGGGGTCCGGGGGTGTCAGATGCCACCGATAAGACACTGACATCAACACCCCTGATCTGATCACGGAGATACACGTTTCGGGGGTGTTCTTGTCCAAAATGCATAACCCGGTCTAATCATGAGAAAACGCCACGGAGCCTTCCTCAAAAGTGTCAAGGTCATGGAAGACAAAGAAAGACAGTGGAAACTGTCACAGATTGCAGTTGACCATGGAGAAATAAGGACAATGGGAACGTGGGATCCTGGCGGGAATCCTGGGACAGACAAAGGATATTGGTGGAAAAAGGAGTGAAATTCGAATGGGCTCTGTAGTCTGGAGAACAGCGTTGCACCATCGTTGGTTTCCTGGTTTTGCTAATTGCATTATGAGGGGAAGCTGGGAGAAGGTGGGTGGGAATTCTCTGTACTATTTCTACAACTTTCCTGTAAGTCTAAAACCAATTCAAAAGAAAACATCCAATAGAAGTGCCCTGGTTTGGATGATGAATCGTGTGGCCTCCTTACACTCAGCACGTAACTCCCGTCTCTCTTCGCTCCCACCTGGGCTCGGCTGGCACCTCCATCCCCAGCCTCCCAGCAATACCCGCTGCCAAGGGACCCCTGAACCTCACTCCCACCACCTCCCTCTTGCCTGAAGACCCTCAGAGGCTCCCCATGGTTTGGTGGGCTGGGCCAGACACTTGATCAGCACCCAGGAAATCCCCAGGGGGGATGCAGCCAATGTTCCGGCTCCCAGGGACTTAGAGCTCGCCACCCAGGACCCCGCTGCACAGATCAAACCAAGGCCCAAAAAGGGGCAGTGGCCTTTCCCAGGGTGCAGGGGGGGGCAGTGGCGGGGCTGGGTCTCGAACCCGGGTCTGAGCCCCATGTTTCCCCCACCCCAGGCAGCCCCCTTGGCCCTCCTGGCCGTGTTTATTCTGCCCTGGGCCAAGGGTTGCACAGGGTCTGCTCCTCCCAAGCACTAGTAATCGGGGCGGCCACATGCCCCACGTGGAGAGAGCCTCGGCAGGCAGGTTCCTGGGGACCCTGGGGGACTCCCTGGCCCCTGAACCACTTGGCTGGGGACGGGAGGCAGGGGGCGGTCAGTACCCACCACGCTGAGTCACGCTGGGCTGCCCAGGCAGGGCCCAGAGAGGCCACTCTGGGATGGGGCCAGGGAGGGCCAGGGAGGGTCGGGGGGCACCAATGTAGGGAAGGAGCTTGGGGCTCAGGCAGAGGACAAAGCCACCCAGCAAACCTTTACTTCTATCTCCCTCAGCAGGTGCACGGCAATCCAAACCTCAGCTCTGCCTCCCAGCAGGCCAAAGCCCCTGCCCAGGCCCGGTCTGCTTCTCAGGGTCGTGGGAAGGCTCCGGTAGGAAAGGGCGGGAGGGCGAGCTACCGGAAGACCTCTGCACAGGTGAGGGGCATGATTCTCGTGTTGGGGGCCACTCGCCCCACTTCCTCAGGGGGTAAGGAGTGGCCCCCCAGGGCACACCCCCAAGGCCGCTGTGCTCCACAGGGAGCGCCTCCCGGACAGAGGCCAGGAATGGGCGAGGCAGGGAGACGCTTCTGGGCCTTGCTTGCCGCAGCCTGGCCACGGGCCCCGGGGCTCACCCTGGTCCCTGCTCCCTTCACTCCTCCCGCGGCTGCAGGGGAAGGGACCAGCGGTTGTGTCCCTGGGGACCCCTCTTCCTCTCCCCTCCCCCACCTTCAAGAGGATAGTGCCTGTGCAACAAGACAAGACGTCATGGGGCGGCATCACCTCCCCTCTCCCGGCCTCCTCCCTCATCCTAAAGCCTGCAGGGCCTCGCAGCCCACTCCCCAGCCCACTCCTCAGTCCCCTCTGCCCGGTGCCAGAAGATTCCCTCAGGGCCAGCGGCCAAGCTCCAGCTCTCTCCTCCGGTGCCAATGGCCCAGTGGGTGGGCAGGGCGGCCCCCACACCTCACGTCAGCCCCTGGTGTGGCCGGTTCCAGGATCCGCACCCCCGGCCCCACCCGAGTGTGGGACCCAGGATCTTCTGTCCTTGTGACACTTCACCCCTGGCCAGTGACCCAGGCCCATCCCTGCCCCTCGGGTCTCTTCCCTGGGCCTCTGTGTCCCCATCTGTGAAGTGAAGGTCTGGCCACGGGGTCTCAGGGACACGCCCCGTTCTCTGAGCTCTCCCTGTAGAAGGTAACAGAAACCCCTGCCCAGAAACAGAACAAGGAATTTTGTCCTTCATTGATCCTCGCTCCAGGCTGGACCCAGCCCCGAAGGCCTTAGTGCACCCTTCAGCCACCACTGCCCCATGGACTTGTTTTAAGTCTCTCACTTTCTCTTTTTCAAAATGACTCACAACTTACTGTCCTCTTTATAACCTTTGAGGATCTTTTCCATTATGCAAGGAACCAGTGTGACAACAGGTAGGAAAAGGACTAGAAGTTTCCAAAACAGGTAGCTGGGGAGAATTTGCTTTATCTCAAATGATTGCTTTTTTTCTTTTTAAACAGAGAGCACATTCAAAAATAAGTGAAAGAAAATACAAATAACAGAAACACAGGTCCTCATATAAAAGCATGAAAAAGCAAAGCAGATAAAGTAAGGAGGAGGTCTCCTGCTGTCAGCGCAAGCCCCTCACCCGTCCCAGGGGACCACGTCAGCTGCTTCCAGTGGGTCCTGGGGGATGTTGCCCTGGCCGTGTGCACACACCACACACAAGGCACACACACATTCACAATACACCATGCACACATATGCACGTAAACCACATTCACAGGCCACACCTCACACACACACACACACCAGACACACCCACTGCACATGCACAGACAGGCAACACCACACACACCCACACACACACGAGCAGCACTCCCCCACACACTCCCAGGCAATGCCACACACACCACACGCACATATCACACGCAGGCAAAACATCAGGGGGAGAAAGTGGCCCCTGTTTCGGCAGAGGGCAGCAAGGCTGTGGAATCAAACCCTGGTCCCACCCCCCAGCTGGGTGACTCTGGACAAAGTTTCCTGAGCCACCCGGGATGCCTGTGGGGACTCAGCAGGAGGCAGCCCGCTCCCTACTCCACGAGGAGGCTTGCTCCCCTCCCCTCACTTCTCCCTTGTTGCTTCTGGGAGCCTCTGGGAACTAAAACCTGCCCCCCACTGCCCTGCTCCACGGAAACACCTGGACCCTGGGCCTCGGGCCACACGCTGGAGGCCCTGCCTTTTGGTTGAGGACCTGCTGTGTGCCAGGTGCCCTGGGCAGGTGCTTTCTGTACTTGACCTCCCCTGACACCCTCTCCTGGCCAATGACCCTTTGGAACTGCCAGGTCACTTGTCCCTAGGGGAGGCTCAAGCCCATTCTTCCTATCATCCATCCAAGAGCCCATGAGCCAGTACCGGGTAACCCCTTGCCCTAGCAGGTGAGGCAGAGCCGGCTCTGACCCCACTCCAGGCCCTTCCAAAACGGCACACCAAGCCAGCACCAGGGCATCTGCAGAGCTGACCCCAGCACTCAGCAGTTTGTTCACAGCTGGAGGCCCCACAGGGGCTTTAAGCTCCTTTGCACGTGGAGCAGGGCTCAGGCTTCAAGCCCCCGTCCAGGGCAGACCGCGCCCGGGCAGACCCGGCAGCAGGGACCACGTTAGAGGGCCCGGCCATGCTTTTGCCAGTAGCTTCCAATCGGGCGTCGCTTCCCTCCCCTGTGGAATGGCAGAAGGTTGTCCCCAAGTGGATCATGCGACCGAAGGTGATCCCGGTTCAGCTCTCGGCCTCCCGGCCCGGCCTCGATGGGCCCGTCCGCGGAATGGGCGCGAGGCTGCCCCCCCCGCCCCCCGCCCCCCGCCCCCCCGCTTACCGCGGGGCCCGAGCCGACAGACTGGGGGCGGGCGGGGCGAGGGCGGGGCCGGGTCTTTCCCAATCCCCCCACCCCCGACACCCGCCGGAACCGGGCCGCGCAGCTACCGGGACAGAGAGGCCCGGGCTGGGGCCGCCCGCCGCCCCCGCCCGCTGAGCCGGTAGCCGAACCCCAAGCGCTGCCGGGGGTTCGCCCGCTCGGATCCCCGCGCCCAGACTCCGGCCCGCTGCCCCCGGCCTCCGTTTCCCCTGCGGCCGCGCGGCGCCGGGCGGGAGTTGTCGGGGGTCCGGCCCGCGCCGCACTCACTTCCCGGCTCCTTCCTCCCGGTCCCGGCCCCACTCACCAGCGGGCGAGGGCGCGCTCGGGCAGGCCGCGGCGCGGAGGGAGTCGGCGGCTTCTGCCCCGGGCCGCCCCGCCCGCCGCGGGGCCCCGCCCGGCCCCGCCCCCGCCCATCCTGGCCCCGCCCATCCTGGCCGGGAGCCCCCGCGCGCCGGGGGAGCCCTTTCCCTTCTGGGCGCCTGCGAGGCGCTTCCTGCCCACCCCTCTCCGGGTGACCACCGGCCGCGGCCCACACCCAGCCAGCAGCGGGTTCGCGGCGCCACGTCGCAGCGGCGCGTCCGCGGGCTGCTCGCCCCTCCTCCAACCCTCACTTTTCCCATCTGCAAAACGGGGCGCCAGAGGCCGAGGTTCAGGGAAATAAATCACCCCGCCCGATGGCAAAGCCCTCGACGCCCTCCTGCAAGCTTGGTGCCCAGTGAGCGGAGGCGGCGATCGCCACCACCTCCCCGGCCTGGACAGCGGCTTTAGGCTTTAGTCTGCTCAGACACTCGGGCTGACCGAGCCTGGCAGTGCCCCTCGGCCCACAGCCCAGCGTTGCCCAAGCCCATCTTTGGGGGCCTGGCTGAGCTGCAGCTACTACTCTGTGGGCACAGGAGCTTGGACCCTCCTTGGGGACCAGCCAGGATCTGAATGTGACTTTTCTGAGCCCTGGCACTTCTGCCTTTGTGGGCTCCTTCCTCTAGTTAAGAAAAAAAAAATTATGTTTTCAGATGCAGTGGAATAAAGTCGAGTATAATCCAAGCTGGATTCCATTTATCTTTTTCTTCTGATTTTAAAAGAAACTGAAACATTTTTATGGGTCCCTGAAAGTCCGGAGGCCCTAGGCACAGTGCCCGTTGGGCCAAAAGTAGTCATTGGCCTGGCCACGCCTCCCAGCATGCTGCCAACCCCACCCTCTTCCCGTAAGGAGGTGCAAACGCCTCTGGGACAAGCGGCAGCCTCCCCTCCCCCGGAAGACCCAATGGGGAGGAAGCAGTGCCACTTCCCTCCAGCCTCACCCCTGCTGCCCGTGCCTCTGGGCCCACAGGGGCATGTGGGAGGCTGGGGTTTCTGGCCCCAAGGCCGTGCTGCACACCAGGGCCCAAAGGAGGGGCTCAGAACAAAGCACAAGGTCCCAGCCCTGGTGCAGTTCACACCCACTTCACAGACAGGAAACCTGCAGGTCAGAGGGGTGAGGGGCTCACGCTGCAGGTCTGGATGTTTCTGCCCCCCTCCTTCCTCTCCATCCCCATGGCCCCTACCTGAGTTTGGGCAGCAGCCATTGTCTCCCCCCTGGATGGCTGCCCCAGCCCCAGCTCCCCTCTCCTCCCTTCCAGCTGTTCCACGCAATGTGACCACAGCCTTTCTCTGCCTGGGACCCTCCGTGGTTCCCACTGCCTTAGAATCCAGTGCAAGCCTTTAACGTGGCATCCAAGGCCCGGCCAAGCTAGAGCCAAGACACCTTGGTTTGCCCGCACTGTTCGCCTGCCTGCCACACCCTTGGCGGCGACCCCGGGCATCTCCACGTACCCGAGTACATCCTGTTACCCAGCTTCATCCCAGCAGGCTCTTCCACAGGCCCGGCTGTGTGCCTCCCCAGCCCTAAGCAGGCAGCGACTCCTCCCCTCTGAACGCCACAGCACCGAGCATGGGAGCCTGTCTTGAGGCATTTGACATATGCCAGCCTCGAGAGATACAGAGGTTTCCGGCTCTGGCTGAACCTAGAGGATACAGCACCAGCAAAGAAACCCAGTCCCTGGCCTCACGCCTCCAGTGGAAAGGGCAGGAAAACACCCTCCCGGTCCTCAGAGGCTCGACCCCCACCTCACGTGCTCAGAAAGGTGAAAGGCTGCGCTCTTACCTGCTAGGACTTCCTGATTCCAAGTGCGACTCTCTTACAGTATTTCCTTACATATTATTTATGGTTTTAACTTTCTTCCATGCTTATCATAAAGCAACTGGAAAATGCAGACAAGCAAAGTGAAAAAAATAGGCCCCCGCTCTCCTATCACCTAGAGAAAAGCACTAATACCCTGTGTGTGTTTCCACGCCTTTCTAAGCCTGCACACACATTGCTTTCATGGATGCCATCATGCTATAAATGGTTCTGTCACTTTTCTTCTTCCCCTTACAATAAATCAGAAACCTCTTTCTGTATCAGTAATTGTCTGCATTGTACTTTTTAAGACTGTGATGTGTTTCATACACACAAAAATGTATATAAAGCCTACGTGTACATTTTTAAATAATAATAAAAAGAATCCCGGTGCACCCATCCCCTGGTGAGCAAACATATTACCTGTAACCTCGCTGCCCTCTGGGGTCCTCCCCACTGACTCCTGCCCGCTCCCCTCTGGCAGCCTCTGTCTTGACCTTGGCCCTTGCTTTCCTTTAGAGCTGTGTTAATGCCACCTCTGTGTTTCCCTGGGAACCGTGTGGGTTTGTTTTCAGCTGAGGGTCAGCTCGCCGCTGGCTGGGGGAGGAATGGGCCTTCTGAGCGGACCAGAAGAAGACTCCTGGGAAGGAGAAACTGAAGAGGGCCTCTGGGGCACGGGCTCGCCTCAACCTCCCTGGGCGTCAATACCCAGGAGGCTAGGAAGGGAAGCCAACGCCTTGGGGCAAGGCCAAGGGGCTGCAGGGCTGGGGTGAGGGGAGGTCTGCACCCCTCCCCACCTGCCCCTGTGGGTCACACACACTCACCCCATTTATAAATCACCCCAAAACTGTCCTCAAAAGGCCATAAATACTATCTGCCAAGGCACTGTCAGAAATTAGCCCCAAGCTAAAAACCCCGGGCTCCCCCTTCCCTACCCCAAGTCACCCAGGCCTGGAGAAGAGGCCCCTTTGTTCCCCACCCTCTGCAGTGGGGGTGCCACTCTGAGCAGGAGCAGGGCCTGGAGGGGTTGCTGAGAAGCCTTTTAGGAGAGGGGGACTCAGGTTCGGCTCCCAGAAGCCACAGGGCGGCAGCTTGGGCACCCCTGCCAGGGGCAAACACAGCCTGAACTCTGGTCAGCACCAAGTGAGGGCAGATGGGCCACACTCCTGTCCAGGCCCCAGCGTGGACTTAGAGGGGCTGCCCTGGCTCAATCCCTCGGGAGCTGCTGTCAGAGTCCTAAGTGGGCAGCACATGCAACAGCCGGTGCCCCAGCAGCCTGTCAGCGACAGAGTGCTCTGTGGTGGTGTCCTGTCGGTGATGTACTAGAGTGTTGGCAGCACCCCTAGGATGGGGGGAGAAAGAAGCCAGTGATGCACCTGATGAGCACGGCCTGGGTGCAGCCCTGTGCAGAGATGACGGCCCATGCTGAGGTGCCCTGTGGAGACAGTTTTGTGGGCACCCCTGGTTTTCACGACCTTGTATTTCTGAGGCAGCAGGGGTGGGGCGCTTCCGGGTCTGGGGTTCTGGCAGCCGTGGTCCTGGTTTGTCCTCCCCTCCATGGCACTTCACCTGCTCCCGAACAAACGCCATGGTTTTGAAATTCAGATGGTCAAAGCAGTTCTCCAGGCCTCTTCCAATGTCAGCAAGGCCACCCCCTCCAATGAGCCCAGCGACGAGGCATGTACACAATGTACACGAGCGCTCGGAGAAGGCACGGGCTGTTGCCGAGAGAGGCTGCCATCTCGAGGACAGAAACTATGGACGCGCTGACCCCAGGGTAGGGAGGAGGAAGCCCCCACACAGGACCAGGCCCCTGCCAGCCCGCACGCTGGGGAGAAGATAAGTGAGAACTGGACTGAGGGAGGAGAAGCGCAATGTGGGAGAGGACTGAGGGCTTTCTCTATATTTAGCATTCAGTATCCACCTGTTTTTAATGGACTATCCACATTCAAAGCCTCCCCTGGCATGTCCAGCTCCGAGACCCATCGTTTGACCCTTTCCCGAGCTAAACCAGAGGTGTTTGCTGAAACAGTGGCAGGCATCACTGGGTGGACAGGGAAGAGGGGGTCCCTAGGACTCGCTTCTCAAAGCCTCCTTATTTGAGCCCTCCTTCACCCCTAGATCCAGAAGCAGTCGGTGCTGCCAATTCCTATGCTTTAGAGTATTGATTCCGTGGTATGGATGAGAGTTGGTTCTCAGCTTTCCCCACTGCTGGGAGGGATTTGGCTGCCTGGGGTTGGCTAAGTTAGGTAACCTGGTCCCCTCCTTTCCAGCTTCCAGAGATTCTGTTGCTAGCGTCTCATTTCTTGTTCTCCTGCCCTTGGGATTTGTATATTTAAAAGATCTGTTTACAGTGGCTTTATGGACTTGCGGAGGCAGCATATGCTGTATTCATGTCTTAACCTGAAAGTCTCCTCTGCCTCTTCTTTGACTGTGGCAGAGCCTTCTACTGTATAAACTGGCCATAATTCTTTTAACCAATCCCCTCTAGGTGGACATGTAGCTTATTTCCACTTTTTCTTTGTCAAAAGCAAGGCTGTTGTCCGTGGTTAACTGTACAAATACACAAAAGTTCTTTCATGAACTAGAGCAAATTATATAGCACTATTACAAGGATTTAATAACAGAGGATTAAGACGGAGCTGAATAAGGGGCCAAACAAGAAAAAACTGCTAAAAAAAGAGACAGAGAACTGCATGGGATAAATGTAAACCAGTGAAAGACTAAATCAAGTATATAAGATTTCTTATCCACTTTTTTAAACAGCTTACTTGAGACATATTTTTACATCCCATAAAGTGTACAGCTTCACTATTCAACTGTACAGTTCAATGGTTTCTATTAAATATATAAAATTATGCAAGTATCAAAAAATAATAGAGGGGTATGTGGGGAAAATGTACCTTTGAAAACCATGGACTATAGTTAGTAATATTTTAATACTTTTTCATTTGGTACATTTGTTACATTTGGTAACAAATGTACCAAATCAATACTGTGGGTCAATAATGGGGGGGGGATAGGGGATATGGGAGGATTTGGGTTTTCTCTTTTATTTTTCTTTCTTTTCTTTCTGGAGTAATGAAAATGTTCTAAATTTGATCCTGGAAATGTGTGCACAACTATGTGATGCTACTGTGAGCCAGTGTTTGTAGACTTCAGATGGTTTCTATGGTGTGTGAATACATGTCAATAAAAGTGCATTTTTAAAAAAAGCAAGTCTGCCATGAATACCCTGGGAGTAGGTCTTTGCTCATTTGTCTGATTCTTTTTACTCAGTGATATAGATTTGCTGATGTAATTCTACCTAGATCTCTCTCATTGTGAGGTGTGTGGTGTGGTGTGTGTGTGTGTGTGTCCCGGGTTCCTTAAAGAGAGACTAGGAGGAAAGGAGAGAAAACAGAAGGGAATTTGGAGCTGAGGGTAGAGGGATGGGGTGAGCATAGAGTCAGACTATCTGGCCTTGAGAGCCAACTTTGTATCAGCACGCAGAAGGTGGATAACTCCCATTTCCAATTCCTGTTCCACTCAACCTTTGAATGTTGGTCTTCTTACCTATACATTAACGATAATGCATCATTGCATTGTTGTGAGGGCTTAAGTTGAAACAAATATTTATTTGATGCTGTGCTGGTTTGGATGTATTATGTCCCCCCAAATGCCATGTTTTTTAATGCAATTTTGTGGAGGGCAGATGCATTAGTGTTGATTAGGCTGTTTCCATGGAGATGTGATGCAGCCAACACCTCTGATTAGATTATTTCCACGGAGGTGTGGCCCTGCCCATTCAGCATGGATCTTGATTTAATCACTGGAGTCCTCTATAAGAGCTCCAACAGAAGGAGCTCGCTGCTGCAGCTTAGAGAGACATTTTGGAGATAGCTGCTGAAAGCAGACTTTTTCTGAAACTTTGGAGATGCTAGTCCCGAGTTTGCTCCGGAGAAGCTGAGAGAGGACAAAACACCCCAAGAGCAACATTTTGAAGAACGAATGGGAGCTGAGAGGAGCTGGAACACAGCCCGGGATCAGCAGACGCCAGCCACGTGCCTTCCCAGCTGACAGAGGTTTTCCAGACGCCATTGGCCTTCCTTTGATGAAGACATACTCGTGTTGATACCTTAATTTGAACATTTTCATGGCCTGCAGACTGTAAATCTGTAACCAAATGAACCCCCTTTCTAAAAGCCAGTCCATTTCTGGTATTTTGCTTGACCGCAGCATTAGCAAACCGGAACAGATGCCTATTATGTGCAGGGTACCATTCCAGTCTGTAGCCTGTACCACGTGAGAAAGAAGGTGTTATGTAAGCAGAGCAAATAGTTACATCCGCCTGGGTCACTCTAGGCTCCTGGTCAGACAGCAGTGAACGTCTCAGAACTGGAGCGGAACCAGAAACTGCGGAACCTTTCTTCCCGCGTCCGGGTGCCCCGGCCAGCCCGGCAGGAAATGCGTCAAGGACCGCGCCGCCGCAGTCGGGGCCCATCGCCACGGTAACCCGAGCGGGGCGGGGGATTCTACGATGAGCGTCCGTGCGGCGCGTGCCGCGTGGGCCTGGAGCTGGGGCGCGGGCTCCCGCCGTGGCGCCTCGGGCCTCCCGCAGCCTCCCCTGGGCGCCGCGGGCGTGGCGGAGCTGCTGCGGGACGCGACGGTGACGGCGGAGGACGGGCCCTCGGAGGCGGCGGCGCGGCGGGCGCCGGGCCAGAGCTCCGTGCTGCTCTTCCCCGGCCAGGGCAGCCAGGTGGTGGGCATGGGCCGCGGCCTGCTGGGCTTCCCGCGCGTCCGCGAGCTCTACGCCGCAGCCCGCCAGGTGCTGGGCTACGACCTGCTGGAGCTGAGTCTGCACGGGCCGCAGGAGGCCCTGGACCGCACCGCGTACTGCCAGCCCGCCGTCTTCGTGGCTTCCTTGGCCGCCGTCGAGAAGCTCCATCACCTGCAGCCGGCGGTGAGGCCCGGTGGCAGACCGGGGAGGGTGAGCCCTGCCCGAGCTCTCGCAGCCGAGCTGCCGGGACGGAGCGCGTCCACACCTGAGTCATGCGGCAGCCTTTTGTTGTGTACTCATCTTAGCCGGGCACTGTTCTAGCAGCTTGGGATAAAGCTGTGAACAAAACAAGAATCCCTGCCCCAGGGGAGCTTGCAACACAGTGGAGGGAGACAGATAATAAGTGTACCATCTGTGTAAGTCACATAGTATGTTAAAGACGGTAAACATTATGGAAAAAAAAAATAGCAGGAAATAGATGGGAGTGGAGGGCTGGGTTGTGATTTTAAATTGGGGCATCAGGGAAGGATCATTAAGAAGATATTTGAAAATGTCACTTCACCTGAAGGTGGTGAATTGGTTGCTATTAATATTTAATAATAGTGAAACAGTGAGTATTCATGACTACATATACCCTCACAACAACCTTTATTTGGTGGGCAGCTCAGTTACGTGGCCCTGCTGAATTGTGTTCATAACATTCATTGTTCATTACCAGGCCTGTGGTAAGCACTTTACAGATGTTATCTTCAAGTGGATCTTGTTCTTCCCCCCTTTTCAGGAATGATCTAATTTGGGCTCAGAGCGATTAAGGAACTCGCCTAAGTTATGATTCAAATACAGGTCTCTGCAACTGTGAAAGTCAGGTCCTTCTGTGCTTCACTCCCTGGGCTCCATGTGGCCTGAGAAGCAGCTCCACAGCAGAAGCAGGAGTGTGGGCTGGAGGTTCCAGAGCCCTTGGTTGGAGTCACTTCTCTACCACAGTCAGCTGAGGCTTATCCTTGTCCTACAAGGGAAGTTCCTCATCATTAAAGAAGCCAGACTCAGCAGTTGCCAAGGCCACTTCTGTGTGTCCCCTTCTAGCTGGAACGCTAGGCCAGTGGGACCTGTCTCCTTGAGCCCCTGAGCACCCTGCCAGCTCTCAGGTACAGATCCTGGCCTCACGTTCTTCTCTGTCACCACAGGTCATTGAGAACTGTGTGGCTGCTGCTGGATTCAGTGTGGGAGAATTTGCAGCCCTGGTGTTTGCAGGAGCCATGGAGTTTTCTGAAGGTACCCACAAAGAGCTTTGGTTGTGTGCAGGGGTTGTGGTCTTGCTGAGCTCACTGGGGACCAGGACCACTGCCAAAAAGGGTGCTGGACCCAGTCGGGGGTGATAAGGAAGGGAGCACATGAATGGGGGTAACGTTGGTACCCTAAGTCCAGGCTTTACCTTGATTTCCTTTTTTTTTAATGCAATTTTATTGAGACATAATCACATAACATACAGCCATTCCAAGCGTACAATCAGTTGTTCACCATATCATCATATAGTTGTGCATTTATCATCACAATCAATCTTTGAACATTTTCATTACTCCAAAAAATAAAATTAAAATTAAAATTGAAAAGAACATTCAAAACATCCCACTCCCTTCCTCCCCCCATTGTACATTTTCTTTTTGTTTGTTTTTTGAAATAAAAGAAAAAATTTTTCATTAATGAATAATTCAAGTGACATAATTTTACCATTACAATCAGTTTCCCCTGGGTACCCTCATATAGCTGTGCATCCATCACCACACTTAATTTCTGTTCGATTTTTAGAAACTTTTCATTGCTCCAGACAAGAAATAAAGTGAAAAAAGAAAAGGAAACTCAAATCCTCCCCTATCCCCAACAATCCCTCAATTGTTGACTCGTAGTGTTGGTATAGTAGATTTGTTACTGTCCATGAAAAAATGCTGAAATACTACTAACTGCAGTATACAGTCTGCAATAGGTATATATTTCCTCCATATATACCCCTGTATTATTAACTTCCAATTGTATTGTCATATATTTGTTCTGGTTAATGGAAGTGATTTCCAATATTTGCACAGTTAATCATGGACTCTGCCCACCACAGGATTCAGTTTTATACATTCCCATCTTTCAATCTCCAACCTTCCCTCTGGTGACATATGTGACCCTGAGCTTTCCCCTTCCACCTCATTCACACGCCATTCGGCACTGTTAGTCATTCTCACATCTTGCTACCGACACGTCTGTTTATTTCCAAACATCCAAGTTCATCCTAGTTGAATATTCTGCTCATACTAAGCAACTGTGCTCCATTCTAAAGCCTCATCCTATATCCTGGTACGTTATATTTCATGTCTATGAGTTTACATATTATAATTAGTTCCTATCAGCGAGACCCTGCAATAACTGTCCTTATGTGTCTGGCTTATTTCACTCAGTATATTGCCCTCAAGGTTTTGTCATCAACACATTTTTTTTTAATATGGTTTTGTTCACTCACCATACGTTCCATCCTAAGTAAATAATCAGTGGTTCTCTGTATGGTCATATCTTTATGTGTTCACCACCTTCACCACTATCTATATAAGGACATCTACATTTCTTCCACAAGGCAGGAGGGAGAGTCATAGAAGGTAGAGAGGCAAAAGAAAGGAAAAAAAAATGACAGCTAAGAAGCAGCAAAAGGAAAAATAACCTTAAATCAAGGCAAAGTAAAGAATCAGACAATACCACCAATGTCAAGTGTCTAACATGTCTCCCCTATCCCCCCCTCTTATCTGTATTTACCTTGGTATATCACCTTGTC
>PVKY010006015.1:0-16527 GCA_004027775.1 Bradypus variegatus
CATCTTCAACCTACTCTCTCAGCTTCTGTGCATTCTTCAGTGTCACTCTTGGCTGTAGCAGCTTGCTCCTTCTGTCTGAGCTTATACAGTGCTCCAGTAATTTAATTCAGACCCACCCTGAATGGGTGGTGCAGCACCTCCATGGAAATTATCCAACCAAAGGTCTTGTCCACAGTTCATTGAATCACACCTCCATGGAAACACCCAAAGGATTCCAAAATCTAAACAATACTAATACGTCTGCCCACACAAGATTTCATCAAAGACAATGGTGTTTGGGGGGGACATAATTCATCGAACTGGCACACATTCCCATTCCCATGGGGATAAATTGGAAGGAAGAGAGGAGACACGGGTCCCAAACAATTCGGAAACCCTAAAGGGCATACTCCATTAGATTTAAAGGTGTGAGAGTAATCTATGGAAAGCTATTTTGACCTCTGGGCATGAAGAAGCACCAGCCCCACCCCTTCCAAATACTTGCCCAGTGACTGTGCTCTCCTCCAACTCTGGTGGGAAGGCTCCACCCTCTCCAAGCATCGGGATGGCAGCCAGGCTTTCCACAAAAGCTGAGGCATAGGCTCCACCCTTGCAGAGCATTGGGGAGGTGGCCAGACTCTCCACTATCCCCAGGGCATTTGCTCCAACCTCTCCGAAGTCCAGCGGCAACACTCTTAATGAACGCCTGGACAGAAGATCTGCCCTCTTCAAGCACTGGGGCAGACTCACCCTTTCCACACACACGGGTGGCCTGCTCTCTTGGTCTGAGAAGATGTCTGTCGTCGATCCAGATCTCAACTTCCATGGTCCTGCTCTTTAAGGGAGGGAAGTGACACCTGGAAGATGGGCTTTCAGGCGGGGGAGCTGCAGGTGAAAAGGCTCTGAGGTTTGGGCATCCTGCACAGCTCCAGCAGCACAGGGCAGAGAGTTAGAATCGCAACTACCCCGTGACACACATCTGTGGAAACCGGACGTGAACTGCAAAGCATCTTGCAAATGAAGGAGATTTATAGTGAAACTTATATTTGAAAATATCATTCAAAACATTCCAGGTTTTATAGTGGAAAGTCTCTCTGCCTCCCAGGCCCCAGGCACTTAGGTTTCTTGCCAGAGATAATTAAGTTACCAATTTCTCGTGTATCCTTCCTGAAAAAAAAAAAAAATCGTACAAATGTTGCTATTGATACTCCAAGAAGGTGTGCTGACAAGAAATAGAAAGTAGAGTATGTGCTTCTGCTTTTCTGTACTCTTCAGGGTTTACCATCAAGAGGCAATAAAGAGATGGGGGAGAAGAAGTGGAGACCTCAGAAGCAGATCAGGGTCCCTGAGCTCTCCCGTCCTCTACTCCCCGCCCCACCCCCGAGCCTGGCCCCTGCAGAGCCCGGGGCTGCTCCGGCTCTTCCTGCCTCTCCTGACGTCCAGCCCCAGGTTAGCTCCTCTGCAGGGCTCAGCACAGCCCAGCTCCCTCCCACCGGGATCCAGCAGCAGAGCGGGGCGCCCCCGTGTGGCCACGCGGCTGCAGACTGACGACCCCCAGCCCGCTTTTCATTTATTCAGCCGGGACCTCCCCAGGCTTCCCTGGTCTCCCACAGCCGGGAAATACCAAGTTCGGGTTCTGAAGTGTTTCCCATAATCCTCGCTGATACAGGTATTTTCTCTTCCAAAAGGGGCGGTAGACTGGCTTCGGGACAGAGTGAAGTCTCCAGGCCGTGACAGTTGGTTCCAGGTCCTGCGTGGACTCCACACGTACATTGGGTGCACCATACCCAGTTCCTCACCCCCCGGGGTGGGGCCTAGGACTCCCAATCCCTTGTTTTTGCAGCTGCTTCTGGGATTGAGGTACCTCCTCCCGGGAACCCGGCCAGTGAGTGTCCAACCGTGGACCTGTGGTGTTAGGTTCAAGAAGGAGCAGAAGGAGGGAAGTGAAAGGAGGGAGAAATAGGGACTTCAGGGGTTCAAGGCCAAAAGGAGAGGAAGAAGCCAGGAAGGGGAGCAGAATGGAAAGGGCCGGTTTAGGGCTGCCGGTGGAGTCGTGTTTGGAGAGGGGTTTCCAGAGTACTGGGCCACAGGCGCCCGGGCCGCCTCTGTAGGACCAGCCCTGGTCCCAAATTTGCAGGAGGGTTCCAGGGTCCCACTCCCGCTGCTTTGACTTCACGACTGTGTCCAGCTACCAAGCTGGGGGACACGGGGAGATGACACTTCACTTCTGAGGTTCTGACATAAGGCATCTTGTGGTTTCTGACGGCTTCTTGAAACAATTGCTCCTGTATCCAAGGGGTCAGCCAGGAGCAGCCAAGTCTCATGGAGAAGATGAGTGGAGGGGGCTAGACACCCCAACTGACAGTCCCAGGTGGGCTCCCCCGACTATCAGCACCAGCTGCAGCCCTGCCCGGGAGGCCTCTTGGAGGCTCTGACCCATCGGGCCTCAGACACTGCAGCCTCAGCCCACATCACCTGGAGCAGAAGAGCCGCCCGGCGGGGCCCCATCAACCCACAGAAAGAGAGAACAAAAGCTTGTTTTCTATTGGGATTGTTTGGGGTTACCCAACAGTCAATAATGGGAATACAATGCCGTATACTTTACTATTGGAATTATGTTTTTATTTATGTCTTTCTTTCCTTTCAGATTGACAGCACCAGGAGAGAAGGGTTTTGTCTCTTCATCTAAGCAACTCTGGTCCCATCTCTGGATAAGGAGATGACAAGGTCACAGTGCGAAAGCACATGTAGGGTGTGAGATACTGTTTAGCCATCTTTGGAAAAAGAAACGTACGCAGTATGTTAGAAAGCAACAGGAGATATAGAGGGGAAACTTGGTGCAAAGTAGAATATTAATGCAAGGAAATGGAAGAGGCAGCTCTTTTAAAAGGGGTGGTCAGGGCGGACCGCATGGAGGTGACATTTGAGCTGATACAAGGAGGTGAGGAACTGAGCCGTGCAGATGTCTGCAGAAAAGCATTCCAGGAGGGCCTCACACATACCAGGGCCTACATGGGGCCAGCACTAAAGCTGGGAAGGGAGGTGGAGGCAGGCTCACCTGGGGACAGACTCTGCCCAGGCTTTTGAAAATCCTGAAACTGGAGGAGGGGAAGCACTGGTATGTGGAGGAAGACTGGGAACGGAGGTGGGGTCCCACGCTCATGGTCTCTGCTCTCCCTCTCCTGCATCCATCCCCCCAGGGTCCTGGTGACCTGACAGGCACCCTGAGGGTCATCACACCCTGAGGGGCTGAGCATTTGGCTCCTCCTCTGCAACCATCATGCTGATGTGGCTGCAGGAAGGGAAGGAGCTGACATGGACTCAGGACTCAGGGAGACCTGACCTGGAGGGGATGAGACCTCCCAGAGCTGGGCAGCTGCAGGGTCCTGTCCCAAGAGGAGCTGAGATACACCTGCCTGGTGGAGCACCTGGCCTGAACGGGCCCTCTCGGTTTGACCTGGAGTGAGGTGTTGTCAGAAGACCAGGGATGAGGGTGGGGGTGAATTTCCTCCAGACCCTGCCCATGCTCTCTCCACCTTCTCTTCCCTCCTAATGGAGATGCCCTGAATGTCCTCATTTGCCCTCTGCTCACTCACACCAAATGAGGGGAACCTCACTGGGAAGTTCTTCTCCCTCTTACCTCCTTCATTCCTGCTGTTGCTTCTACCACAGCTCCAGGGTCTGATCTCTCTTTTCTACCCTCCAGGAAGTAATGGCTCACTTCCCACTGAGGAGTTGGCTCTGGGTGAGAATCTGGGCTCTAGCTGAGGTTGGGAGAAGGAAAGGCTCAAGGACCATGGGTTGCAGAGGGAGGATGCACACAGCCAGAGCAAAAGTTGAATTGTTGAGGGAAGTAATGAAGAAAGATGTTGCCATATCATCATTTTTCTCTCATAGTCCAAGGGAGCCATCCTTCCCTCACACACAGGGAAATGGGAAGGGCAATAAGAACAGGGAAATATTCCACCTGAAAGGAAAATATAAGTGATTCCTCCTTCTCTGCTACCTTTTTCCTATTGCCTATTCTGGCCAATTTTGTAAGTTATAGTGATGCATTCACCAAATCCCAGAACTCCAGAATTCAGAGACCCACACTGAAACTTAAAATTTTTCTTTTAGGAAAATCTCCAAATATTAAGGAAAAAAGGTATTGAATTTCTAAGCCCTGCAGACTGAACAAAGAAAAAAAAATAGAAGCTTTAAGAAAGGCAACATGGACATTGTGTGTTGGATATTGTCTTGGTTTCCCAAGGCTACCAAAGCAGAGTACAATGAATTAGAAGGCTTAAAACAATAGAAATTTGTTGTCTCACAGTTCTGAAAGCTTTCAGCCATCTGAAATTAAGATGTCAGCAGGGCCATGTTCCCTCTGAAGCATGTAGGGGAGAGTCCTTCATTGCCTCTCCTCGTTTCTGGTGTTTGCCACAATCCTTGGCGTTCCTTGGCTTGCAGCTGCAAGTCTGCCTCCTCCATCTCACCTGGCCTCCCCAGTGTCTCTATTTCTGTGTCCACATTTTCCCCTTCTTTTAAAGACACCAGTCACATTGGATTAGGGCCCACCCTAACCCAGTTTGGCCCCATCTTAATTAGTCACATCTTCAAAGACCGTGTTTCCAAGTAAGGTCATATTCTCGGGACAGGGGTTAGGACTTGGACATGTCTTTTTGGAGGACACAATTCAACTCATAACATTTATTATGCACTGAATAAACTCTGTTGTGGTGCTAAAGTGAGAGCCACCTACTTGCCTGTGTGAGCTTGGGCAGGTCTTGGACCCTCAGTGTGCCTTAGTGTCCTCTTTAGTAAAAGTAAAATGAGCACCCAGTGCCCAGATTTGGGTTTCTATACATCATTTTCCAATACAAGGAGCCAGGGCTCCTTAGAGAAATGTCTGACTCTAGAGCTGGGACAGGGAAAATATACAAGATAAGCCTGGAACATCCAATTGTGCCCGAAAGGAAGTGCTCCCCCTAAAAGGGGGTGGGGGTGGGGCATGTCAAAGGGACATAGACGTTAACCTCAAAGAGTTCTCTAAGGACAATGCTACAACAATTTGAGCAAGAAAATCACAATAGTACTGGATTATAAGCCAAAGTATAAAATAAATAAACATAAGCCCATACTGAAATGCAAAACAATTAAATAAATGGGGGAGAAGGGACAAATCTTCCTTACAGAAGAATTCCATATAATATATGAAGAAAACTCCCCTTCCAGAAGGCAGGGCTTAATTAATTTCCTTCCTCTTGAAAGCAAGCTGGAGTGGTGACTTGCTTCCAAAGAATAAGAGTATGAAAAGGGAAAAATAGAAACTTTACAGTGAGGAAACCTGGTAGACACCACCTTTACCAAGTGATGAAAGTATCACCAATGATACATCATGTTGACATCATCACCCCCTGAAATGATGACAAGGGAACTTCACCACTATGGTTTTCTTCCCTCAAAACCCATAGCTCCAGTCTAGTCATAAGAAAACATCAGACAAACCCAAATTGAGTGGCATTCTGTACTTTATCTGTCCAATACTCTTCGGAAGTTTCAAAGTCACAAAAACAAGTGAAGACTTGATAAGTTCACAGATCAGAGGAGACTAAAGGGATGTGACAAAACTAAATGTAACTTGGCACCCTGGATTGGATCCTGGAACAGAAAAAGGATATTAGTAGAGAAACTGGTAAAATCCAAATAAAGTCTATAGTTTATAGTATTGTACCAATGTTAATTTCTTAGTTTTCAAATATACCATGGCTTTGTTAGGTGTTAACATTAGGGAAGCTGGGTGAAGGTATATGGAAACTTACTGTTCTATCTTTATAATACATCTGTAAATCTAAAATTATTCCAAAATTAAAAGTTTATTTTAAAGAAAGTGAAATTAGAAGAGTTCTCTTGAAATATTGCTGTGAAAGTCCCCTATGACAAGAACAAAAAAAGTGCCCAGCAGGGTCTCTGCCATTTAGCTGTCACATTAATGTAACGGGTGGATTTCAGTAACCCTAGGCCCCCATCTCCAATGGAGTTCCACATGAAGGGTACAAAGATCCATCTCAGTCACCCCAGTCCTGCCAATCCTCCATAGGATGCAATATTGAAAGTGTCATCAGCACACTGGCCTCAGGATCTCTGTAACTCCTTGAACTTGGGGACAAGGCTTCATATAATGCCCTGATTGACCCTGGTTGAAGACAGGCTCCTCCTGTGGAGACCAGGCCAGAACTCTCATTTGATGAAGACTCTATTAGAGACCCAGGAATAACAAAAAAATAAATATATGCAATAACATAAAACTAGTTAAATTGGTTTACATATATTTATCATCATTCCTTCATAAGCTTTACTGAGATCCACAGGTCTTCCAGTACATCTTGAACTGACCCAAAGCCCAGCCCTTTCTTCAGTTCTCATAGATGAGCAAAGCCAAAATCCACAGACTATTTTAAATTTATGGTTTAGGACTACCTACTCTAAATCTTTGTGAGCTACTACATTTCGGAATTCAGAACCTAAAGCACAAACTCAGATGGAATTTCCAGTTTTCAGGAAGGTTATTTTATTTTAGGAAGGTTATTGTGTTTTTAGTGCATATCCAGATTCTCTTGCAGAAGCCTCATGGGTTTTTTTCTTTGATAGCTGTTAATCTTGCTTTTAATTTACAAATATAGTTAGTTTTGCTTCTGTTGGTTGGTTGTGGGTTGTTTAACCTTACACTGGGTGGTTTCACGTATCTGTAACAACAGCACTTTGAACTTCTAATGTTCCAATAATTAAATTTTAAGACATGTAGAGATTACAATTCATAACCCTATCACTAAGAAATGAACAAACATTCCTCCCTCCCAAAACTTCTGTGGGGCATTTGGTACCTTTTCCACAGGAAAGTGGAACAACACAACAAATGGAGAATATGAGGTCCTTGGCCTCATCAGCCCCATAAGTTTTGAGAACCAGTGGCCTGTAGGAAGGTTGAACCCCTGTGCCATGGCATGGGCATCTTCCTTCTGAATCCAGAGTGGTGGCCCAAAGATAGCAAGCTGGTCAGCAGCTGTCCACTCTCCGGCAATCCTTGCCTTCTGAGGCATGTTTTCTTCTGTCTTAGCACACACCTGTGCCCACATGCTCAGAATTGGAACTATCCACTCCCTTCTGAGCCACCTCTGCCTGCAGGGATGTGGCTAGGCTCTCCAGCTACAATAGGCCACCATTTCAGAACACACGCAGGAAGTCCAGCATTTTTACACAGGTTTGCACACACGTAGGGTGTGGAGAGGGCTTTTTTTCTAGTACAGATTTGAAGGGAGGGGCTCAGTAATTCAACAAAGCTTGAAGCCTATACCGGTGGCGGACTGGCAGGAGCCAGGCTTCTAAGTGATACAAAGATGCCCAGATCTACTAGAGAAGGCAAATCCCCAGGACAAGTGATGCAAAACAGGGACAAGAAGAAAGGTAATTCTGGGTCAGTGAGTGGAGATAAAAGGAAAATCAATGCTCAAAGCAAATCTGAGTATGAGCTTCCAAGGCAGGCTTGGACATGAATCCTCCAGGCTCTTCCACCAACCAACTGTGGAGCCTTGAGCACATCTGGCTCAGAGTTGGCTTCAAGAGATACTTGCTGAATGAGTGCTGAATGAAACCATCTGAGCCAGTTTCCTCATTTGAAACCAGTGATATAATTCCTACCTTGTGGAATTGAGAGGAATAAGTAAAAAAAGACATAGGGCTAAGAAAAACAGACGCAAGGGGTCTGAGAGGTGGGCACCAGCATTCTAAAGCAAGTTCTGCTTAAACTGGCTGGAAGGTTTTCACATCAGGAACAGGAGTTCCTGGACTCTTGTCTGGGGCCAGACTGGGGAGGGAGGGTGGTGCAGCAGAGCGGGGTAGGGGCGGTGGCCTGGGCAGGGTTGGGCACTGAAGCCTGAAGTGAGCCCAAAGCCCAGAGAGAGCCAGTTCCTGGTGGCTGTTGGATGGCTCAGATAGCTCCCTACCTCCCTGCCATGATCCTCCCTCTGCCCTGGCTCTCTAGATGCTGTTGCCGTTGCCTCCTGCCTTTCCGGCCTCTGGGCCCTCAGGCCTCCCAGAGATGTTGCTCCCAGAGCACCACAGATGAGACCATGTCCACAGCGAGTGGGAGGATGGTGTCACCTCCCAGGGTAAGTGGCACCCACAGCGGGGTGGAGGGCAAGAAAGGGGGATTGGAACCAGGAGTTGGGGAAAAGCCTCAACCCCATTCCGCACTACCGGCCTGCGGAAACCGGTTACTAGCAACCCTGAAGGTTGTTACCTAGTTCCAACTCTCTACTCCCAGCTCCTTCACACCCCCATACCACTCCAGCCCTCAGGACTCCTTCCCCTTCCCCCAGCAGCACAGTCCACAAAGTCCTTGAACAGGAATTTCCCCTCAACTAACAGTTAATTATTTCTTAGAGGGGAGGGACAGCCAGCCCTCTCCTTCCCATGACCCGTAAAGTCATAAAGTCGTACAAGGCCCTCAGATCACCAGCCTCTGGACTGGTGATCTCTAACTGCCTCCCCACCCCAACCCCAGGCCTAGGTCTGTGAGACAGAAAACTTCCTTGGCTTCAAGCTACCAATGACCTTAAACCAAGGCTGAAAAACGGAAAGGTGGAATTCCTGACTTCTACCCAGACCGTGCAACAAACTTCCAAGGAGTCTAAGGCCCCTTCCCAAGCTAATGCTCTCTCCCCAATTCCCCTCACCCAGGGTTCAGGGCCCCACCGCACAGCTGAGCTCATCCAAGCTGAGGAGCTGCTGGAGCAACAGCTGGAGCTATACCAGGCACTGCTGGAAGGGCAAGAGGGGGCCTGGGAGGCACAGGCCCTGGTGCTCAAGATCCACAAGCTGAAGGAACAGATGAGAAGACACCGAGAGAGCCTTGGAGGAGATGCCTAAGCTTTCCAGGTTTACTGGAAATACTGTGCACCACCCCAAAACGCCTTCAAACAGGAATATCCCAGTCTCTCCTAGACCAGAGAAAATATAAGCTAGCCATCTGCAAAGGGCCAGAAACTGGAAGTTATTCGGGAAGCCATGGCCTCTGCAGTCTCCTAGTCACACCCCCCACTGACCTTGGCTCAATATCCCCCCCACCCCCACCCTGTCCCACCCCACAGCAGGGTACACAAGCCCTTATAGGAATTTACCCTGGATCAGGCCCTAAAATAACTTCACCCAAAATCCAATAAAAGGGCAGAGTGTTTAAAGATACCACAGACACACGTTTCATTTTTAGTTTTGTTAAAAAAATTTCTGACAAATCAGGAATGGGGGTTTAGGAGGGGTGGTGATGCAAAGGGGGGAAACCATGGCAGAGGTGGGGCAGGGGTGGGGGGTTAGGAGTAAGTGGCAGTAGTGTCTCTTCATCCCCACGCCTGTGTCGTCTCCCGAAGATGGACAGACTGTCACATTCCAGAATGGATGAGTCCTCTACCGTGTCTGCTCAACTGAAAAGAAAATGTGACAGAATAAGGTTTGGAAAGGAAAAAGCAGTTAGTACAAACATGCATGTCTACATGCAGGTTTCTGTGTTGCGTGTGGATTCAGAGGACAGATTTGGTATAGGTAAAGAAATAATTTGATGAGGAAAAGAGACTCCATATAGAGGTCAACAAAATCATTCCAACATGGTGTCAGAAACCAGGGGAGAAGGAATTCTTATTACTTGTCAAGAGCCCACCACATGCCTTCCAAACATAATAGGATTCTTTTTTAACACACTAAGGAACAGAGAGCTGGGAGTAGCCAGTTCACAAGACAATACTCACTGTAGGAGGAGATGTCTATCTCATCAGGCAGCTCACTAATATTGACCTCAAAGCGGTCCTGAACATCGTTGAGGATCTTGGCATCATTCTCATCTGATACAAATGTGATGGCCAAGCCCTTGGTGCCAAACCGGCCTGCTCTGGCCACCTGGAAGGAGAGAGAGGTTAGGACCCAAAGACCTGTGAGGGAAGATACCTACAAGGAGATGAAGATGTGAAGTACAAAAAGATCTAGAAAATAAGGGTGTGGGAGAGGAAAGTGCGATGTCATCCTGGGTGTGGGGCTTACCCGATGGAGGTAGGTGTCAGAATCCTCAGGCATGTCATAGTTAAAGGCAATGTTCACCCGCTCAATGTCCATGCCTCGGCCAAATAAATTGGTAGCCACAAGAATTCTTCGTTGAAAATCTTTAAATTGCTGATACCGAGAAAGCCTTTGTAAGAAGGAAATTAGAAAAATTTTGAGATTCTCATCTCTAAATGCTCTCTCCTCGTGAGAATACAAAACATCTTCCCTATCTCCAAATCACCTCTCCTCCTGGGGCATCCCACGGTGGATGGCAATGGCTGGGAAGTTCTGCTCTACCAGGAGCTGGGCCAGGGCAATGCAGCGCTGCACAGACTTCACAAAGATCACCACCTATGTGTGCGTGAGTAGGCCCATGAGGACGACAGAGAATATGCACCAGAAGTTTTCAGTAATTTCACTCTCTTTAAAGTGATTCCCCCAGTCCCTCTTACTCCCCACCACATTTCTCCTGCTAGATATACAACTTTGCCTTTCTTTCTGTCTTTTGGCTGTGATTTTTCCATAATAGACTGGCCTCTGTTACGGAAAACAATAATTAAAATAGTCAGACCTGTTAGGGGACAAGGCTGCCATATGGAAAGGGCAAAAAATTAGAACTAGGGTCTGCAAGGACCATGACTAGTTTGTCCTGCTCACTAAAATATTAAACCTAAGGAAAGTAATTTTTAATGCAAATAAAAGTCACACAACAGGTAAACTGATGGAATATTTCTCCTCAGTAAGTAGCACAAGAAGAAATAAAGAGGTTTAAGAATCCTAACAGGCCCAAAAGAGTTGTGGATTTTTACCAATTTAAAACCCTTTGATATTTTTACTTTTTAAGATTTTACTCAGTGAGGTTTTTGAGTACCTGTCCATGCCAGCCATGGAACTGAAAAGCAGCTCCCACCTTGCTCACGCTCAACCCCTTGATACCCATTAGAGAGAAAACCAATTAGATAAAAAAAAGACATTTATATCCCCAATTAAGAGAATTTCCCCACCATTCTCTCCCACATCACTGCTCCTCAATCAAAAGGTTCTTAATACAGATTTCCACTACAGTTGGAGACATATCCAATGCTCATCCCTCTAATGGACCTCGAGAACTGACCTGGTTGAACTCAAGAACATCCAGAAGATCAAAGAGCTTCCGGTTCTTCTCGTTGTCCTTCAGTTTCACGTAGTACTGCTGCAACCCATGCAGCGTCAGCTTCGTCTCATCATCCACGAAGATCTCCATTGGCTGGGGGGGGGGAGGAAGGGGGGTAGGGAACGGGAGGAGGGCAGAGTGGGGGGGTTAAACCTGGGGGGGTGGAGGAAGTTGATCTCCAATACACCCCATGGGGGGATGGGGAGAAGAGAGAAGATTGAAAACCCCTCCCCCCCAAAAAATGCCCACATTTTAATGTGGTCTCTTCCATAATAGACCTATTTTCCTTCCTACTAGTGGGGTTTTAAGACTGCCCAACTGAAAACTGCCACTGGAAGAGAAACTTTTCATGGGAAGAAAAGGAGCAATGAAACTACCCAATGGCAAGGTGCCATTACCTCAAATGGAGGTGGGGGGAAAAGAATCAAAAAATGGGGAGTGATTCTCAAAGAAAGAACATGATCCCAACACCTGGGAAATGATAGGAAAGGTGACTCAAGGTCAGAATAACTCCATCAGAGATGGTTATAGGAGAGGAAGATTACAGGAGAGGGGACAAGCATGGCTCCTTTTGAGTATTCTCTCAACTAGAAGAATTAGAGTAAATAAAAGGGTGAAATGTCTTTAAGATCAGAAGGCTGTGATGAAAATGGCTAAAATCCCATGAAAGGAGAAGCAAAAATGGTTCAAGATGAGTAACAACTTGCCATCAGGGGAACAGGTTACAGGCTACATGTAAGATATCAATAAATAGTGCTAAGAAACAAATTCAGAGCAGCTTTTACCAAAAAACCAAAACCAAAACAAAACAAAACAAAAAAAAACCCTTGAAGGGAAGGAAGACAGCATCAGACAGACAGAAACTGAAGACTAATCAACCCCAAAGCTCAACTTTCCTAACACCCTTCGTCCTCATTTGGGAGACATGGTGAACATGAAGACCCAGGGAGCGAGACGGGAAAGGATTTGTGTCATGGGAAAAAAACGTAAGCCTGATCCCAGAAGGTAGGCCTTCCAAAGGAAAAGTTCCATGGCCTCCTTCAAATCTACTTTGAGACCCAAAATATAGCCAAAAATGAAGGGCTATCATCCCATGGGAAACAGCAGTGCAGGGAGAGAAGGAACACACTCCACTGCCTTATACAATGGGCCTAACCTAGTCCCATACCCTATCAACCATCTGGGTACATCCAAGTGGAGCTCCTTGCTTTATCTTTCCCATACCCCTCTCCTCTGAGTATTAAAAAAATAAAAATAAAGAAAAAAACTACCACCCCATTCAGGACAACCCTCCCTCCAACACACATGGGGGAGAAAAAAGGGGCACAGCACGCATTGTGTTCAGGAAAAAAACCAGGAATGGAAAAAATAGGCTGGTTTGGTCCTCAGCTTCGTGGTCAGGTTTCCCCGCAGCCTCCGCTGCCGCCATCCACCGCTGGGTGCCGTCCGCATTCCCCCGACGCGCCACGATGAGTCTCTGCTGCCGGCTCACATCAACCGAGGTTCCGGATGGGTGCGAGGTGGTAAGGGCAGGAAGGAGTAGGGGATCGGGGACTGAGGTGCCAAAGGCCCCCACCCCTGGAGGTGGAGAGGTGGTGGTTTCATTTGTGCTGTTTGCTCTTCTTTTGGACAGGCCCTGCCATCTTTCTGTCCCTCTCTTGCTCTCCTGCCACCGGGAGGTATGAGTTTGGGGGAGCAGAAGGCTCCAGTTGTATGCTTGATGCCACCTTGAGCATGCGTGGTTGTAGGGGGGATGTAGGAGACAATGGGTAGTAAGGGCAGAAAATCCTGCCCTCCCCCCAAAAGGGAGAAGAGGTTCAAAGCATTTTGTGGTTTAAAAAAAAAAAGTCGAACACTACCCGCTCTCACGTTAACCCGACCAAGTCTTCCGGAGTTTCCCTGGCACCGGCGCAGGCCCTAACACTAGCTGTCTCTGCCTCTGTCTTGCTCTTCAAGGAGTCATCACTTCCACACGGGCGCATGCCCCCTTCTGGATGCTTGAAGGACAAGGGAGTCTGGAGGAAATGAGGGCCAGGAAGGGGAGGAGGCAGCGGGCAGGGAGTGGAGGGAGAGAAGGTAGAAGGGTATTTACATCTTGCATGAACTTGCGGCAGACTGGACGGATCTCTTTGCTCAAGGTAGCACTGAACATCATGACCTGCTTCTCATGGGGGGTCATGCGAAAAATTTCCTGGACATCCCGACGCATGTCTGTAAGGAAACAGGAAACAAATCATAGGCAAAAAGAACAATAGTGATAAACAGAGATCAGAGGTAGGCTTCCCAATGAAGTGAAGACTGTTAGAAATGGGTAAGCAAGGGAATCATGCTAGGGAAAGATTTGCCTCGGGTCTCTTATTATCTCTAACTGCTATAAAATCAAACCAACAGTAATAACACAATGGAAAGAGCATGAATTTGGAAAGAAGACTGGAGTCAGGTTCCAGCTCTGAACTATGAAACTGTAAGGTCCACAACTATATAACGGGGATAAAGCCCAATTCAGAGTCTCACCAGATAAGGCATTTTAAAAATGCTTTATAAGACCCTTCTCCGAACTCATCCCTCCCCAAACCCCAGCCTCTAGCAGTCAACAAATAATGATCACCTATTGTGTTCTAAACGTCAAGAATCCATTCCATGCCTCCTCTGGGTCACACCTTCCTACCTAGTCAGACAAATATGACACCTCTACCTGAGTCCATTTTTTAGTTAACATTTGTGAATAGCCAAAGATCATTTAGGATGACTGTTCCTGAGGCCATCTCCATCCCTGCTCTCCCATTCTCCATAATTCAGTTTTTACAAAAGATTTTCCATTATTAATCAGGAATACCACTTCACACACTCTTGACATTAATTCTAGACCTAAGGATCTGTTCAGCTGTCAATTCTAAATGATATATGCTGTGCTGAGACTGCCAGACAGTTAGATTGTCTCCTCTCTGTTTACTTGCTCCTCTGTGGCACCCAGTACAGAAGCTATAGAGGAAAGGGTGGAGACAGTAACTGTATCTAAGATCAACAAAGCCCCTACTCTCAAAGGTAAAGAAACATCCATTACACAAAAGCAAAACATGACATCCTTCTCTCTGATCACAAACAGTGCTTAGAAGCATACCTACTTCAGCTTCCTGACCTTTGTCACTAACCAGGGAACCCAGAGCCATCAGTCATGGGTGATAGATTAAGAGTCGTCCTTGCACCAAAGCGCTCCCATATCAAATAAACATCATTTGGCTCCAAAATGCAACTCTCCAGATTACTATCCCAGTCCCAGCACTGTCACTCACCGAGCTGTTCAAGCATCTTATCACACTCATCCAAGATAAAGTGTTTAATGTGTTTGAGGTTGAGGCTCTTATTTCGAGCCAGGGCTAGGATGCGACCAGGGGTTCCCACGACGATATGCGGGCAGTTCTTCTTCAGCACTTCTTCATCCTTTTTGATAGACAGACCACCAAAAAACACTGCGACCTGCCAACCCAGAAGAAAAGAAAGTGAGTCTCACAAGGAATGAAAGATTCCAATCTTCCACAGTTCCATTCTTTCAGTTTGATCTAAACCAATTCTTAGAATATTACGGAGCTAAAAGAAACCTTAGAAGTCACCTAATCAAATATTTTTATTATGTCCCCAAAGAACTGAAGCTCAGAAACAAAAGTGACTTGCCCAAAGTTACAGGGCTAAGCAGGGCAGTCAGGGATCGCATTCAGTTCTAACTTCATCTAATTCTCTCCCTTCACATGACTCGAAGGTCAGGCTTTGCCATTAAGAATGAGGACAGCAAGGATCACCAGAGGAATGTCAAATACTACAAAAAGCAGTTTTCCTAAGTGAACCCAAATTTTTAAACTCCTTCACACAAAACCTATGAAACTACTGATTCAAGCTAAGCCTATCAGTGTTAAAAACATTAAGTGAAGGAAAAAAAAAGGTGAATGGTTAGTGAAGACTGGAGCATTAGCAGTTTACACCAGAAAAATAACACAAGAAATTGCTTTCAAATTCCAAGGGGGGAAAGAACAAAGGAGGCATCAGACTGCCATAACTCTAATTTTATGATAAATTTAAAAATCACCAATGGTGGGCAAATCAGGTAGGTTCCTGTAATGAAACAGGTAGACTATAGTATCACCTGTGAATGCTTGTTTAAAATGCTTAAATGGAATCGTTAAGCTTTTAGATATAAATCTCAGTTTACAGGAAATATTGGGAGGAAAGAACAAGCTGAAAAACACCAAAAAGAAGTAACAGACAAATCCAGAGGTGGGACATTCTGTAGCACTGGCCCAGACTCTCTGACAAGTCTCTGTAGCATAATGTTGAGGGGGAGTAAGACAATTCGCATTTGATCTTGATCAAGAATATTTTCTTTTGAATGGCGCAAGAGTGATGAATTGAACCACTGAGAAAGCATAATCCTAGCTCACTCCAGGGCTCAACAACATTTCCATGGTCCTAACAATGTCAACTATTTCCTGGTTTTTAACTTTTAGACTCCATCTACAGACAACACTGCTTTTTGAAAAGACAGACAATAAATGTTATTTATTCTGACAATATAAAAGTAGAGATACACAGTAATACACACACACACACACTTAAAGAACTAAAGTTAATATAGTTTTCAAATACTGGAAGAATAGTGTAAATGAGCTAAATAATTTTCCACAAAGGATAAATAGGTCTACATGCTGATAAACCAAGAAAACAGTGCCTTATTCAGTCATGAAAAAGGAATGAAGTTCTACATGCTACAACATAGATGAAACTGGAAAACATCACATTGACTGAAGTAAGTCAGACACAAAAGGACAAATATTGTATGATTCCAGTTATATGAAATAACTATGGAATATGCAAATTCCCAGTCAGCAATTATCAAGGACAAGGGGTGGTGGTGGGGAATGAGAAGTTAATAACTGGTAGTTTGTTTGGGGTGTTGGTAATGGATGTAATGGATAATAATGGATGATGTTAATGGTAGCACAACATTGTGAATATAATTACCACCACTAAACTGTATACTTGAAAGTGGTTAAAATGGAAAATTTCATATTGCCTATGTTACCACAAGAAAAAACAAAAACAAAAACAAACCCACTTAACCACACAACACAAAGGGTGAACCCTAACATAAACTATGGGCAATAGTTAATAATAACATTGCTTCTTCAATTTTAACAGCTGTACCACACTAATGCAAAATGTTAATAGGGAAAACTAGCTGTGAGAGGTATATGGGAACGCCCTACTTCCTGCATTTTCTGTAAACCAACATCCACTCTAAATTAGTTTTAAAACTCAAAACTATTATTTGG
>PVKY010006016.1:0-16517 GCA_004027775.1 Bradypus variegatus
GAGAGAAGGAAGGAAGGAATGAAGGAAGGGAGGGAGGGAGGGAGGGAGGGAGGAAGGAAGGAGAAAGAGAAAGAAGAAAAAGAAAGATGGAAGGAGAAGAAAAAAGAAAGATGGAAGGAGAAGAAAGAAAGAAATTAGGAAGGAGAGAGAAAGAGGGAAGGAAGGAAGGAGGGAGGGGCGGGGGTGGGAAGAAAAGGAGAAAACAGGCTTGTTTGGCCCTAGCCTCCAGCCCCCACCCAGAGCAGCAGAAAACCCCAGGCCTTGGATGGGAGCTGGTGGTCCCTCCCCTTCCTCCTTTGGCACTGTGTGGCCTTGGGAAAGCCCCTCCCCTCTCTGGCCTCAGTTTCCCTCTGCTGATGGAGTGGTCAGTGCCTCTCTATCTCTGGCTGTACGGAAGACAGCCTGGGAGGCTTTTAAGAAATACTGACGTAGGACCCTAAACCCAGACCTATTAAATCAGAATACCCTCTTCCTGCACCTTTTTTTTCCCTCCAATTTTACTGTTTTTTTTTATTTTTTAAGTTTTTACTTTGACACCATGAAAGCCAGGAGATTGGCACTGGTACAATAAATACACAGAGCTTATCTGGATTGCACCAGTGGTACAATCACTTGTTTGTATGTGTGTGTATGTGTTTAGTTTCACACAGCAATCACGTGTGTAAGCACATGTCCACCACAGTCAAGATACAAAACAGTTTCACCCCAAGGTTCTGCCTGCTGCCCCCCTACAGCTAGACTCCCCTTTTCCCCTCCAATCCCTAACTCCCACCAACCATCTGTTGTCCGTCTCCATAATTTTGTCATGTCCAGACTGTTAAATGAATGAAATCATACAGTATGCAATCTTGTGAGACTGGCTTTCTTCCATTGGCGTAAGTCTTTAGGATCCACCCACGTTGCTGTGTGTATCTGTCATTCGTTCCTTTTTATTGCCGAGTGGCATTCCACGGACACACCACGTTTTCTTTAACCATGCTCCTGCCAGGGGACAGAGGGGTTGTTTCCAGCTTGGGTGCTGTTACAGATAAAACTGCCATGAACCTTTGCATACTTCTATTCTAAACCATAGAATGCCTTTATTTCCCTGGGATAAATGCCCACATGTCCATACAATTGCTGGGCCACAGGGGAGTAGCATGTTTGGTTTTAAAAGAAACTGCCAATTTTGGAGACAGCCATTGAAAGCAGACTTTTGCTGACACTTTGGAGATACTAACCCAGCGTCTGCCCAGAGAAGCCGATGCAGACATTTTGGAGAACACCATTTTGAAATGCAAACTGGAAGCAAGCAGATGCCAGGCACGTGCCTTCCCAGCTAAGAGAGGTGTTCTGGATGCCAATGGAATTTCTCCAGTGAAGGTATACTCATGCTTATGCCCTGGTTGGGACACTTTTAAGGCTGTAGAACTCTAACTTTGTAACCAATAAACCCCCTTTATAAAAGGAAAGAAGGAAGGAAGGAAGGAAGGAAGGAAGGAAGGAAGGAAGGAAGGAAGGAAGGGAGGGAGGGAGGGAGGAAGGGAGGAAGGGAGGAAGGGAGGGAGGAAGGAATCGCCAAGCTGTTGTCCAAAGTGGTCACGCCGTTTTTACATTTCCGCCAGCTTTGTATGAGTAATCCAGTTTTGCCGCATCCTCGCCAGCACTTGGTGTTGTCACTGTTTTATATTTTAGTCATTCTGATGGGTGGGTGGTGGTATCTCACTGTGTTTTGAATGTGCATTTTGGCTAAGGATGTCTGACATCTTTTTAGGTGTTTATTGGCCACTGGTGCAATGTCTGTCCATGTGTACCTTAGGTTTTAAAAGTTCCTCAGACGAGTCTAATATAAGCTTCCGTCACTTTTAAAAAGAACAAGTTTCACTGCAATAAGAGCTCTTCTGGGGTACCCAGAGTTTTCTGGCAGTAATACCTGGAAGTGTGTGTAGGGTGGGAAGGCCCTAAGGTGGGGCCCAGGTGGCTTAAGCTGCTGTGCATCAGGTCAGCAGATGGCCTTGCTTTGTTCCTCAGAAGGAGTAGGGAGAAGGGAGGTTCAGGAGGTGGTCATCCTTAATAGAACCCCTCCCATACATCTACCTCTTTGGGGAGCCAGCTCAACGCCCATGAGAGTTTGCTACAAATGGCTGAGTTCTGTGTTGGGGGTGAGGGCTTGGGCAGAACGGGAGGGAGCTTGACAGCCAGGCCCCAGAAACAGGATTTATCGGCCTCATTTACCTCAATTTCTCCCCCTCTCTCTTACTAAATAAGAAACACATACTGCCTGCAATGATTTTAGAAAACAACGAGCTAAAGACAGCAAGGAAAATAAAATCATCCCTCCTCCCAACTCCCTAGGAAAAACCAGTGCTAATATTTGATAGTATTTTCCAGCCAGGCCCTGCTCTAAATGTGTGTCTGTGCCTAGTCAAAAAATGTCTTTTAGTAACACAAAAACACTCTATTCTGTAATGCACTTTTTTTTTTCCATTTCACACTGTCTGTTGAGTGTGTTTTCAGGTCTTTAAAAATTCCTTCACCTTATCCCTTTTCAAAGCTGCCTGGAGTCTGGGCAGGTCTTCCCCGTTTTCCCATGATGGATATTTGGTTTGGCTCCATCTTTTTCTGTCTGCTCTTGTAAACAGGGTGGTGGGGGAAGGCCTCGTCAATCAGGTTTTTGTGCACAGCCACATTATTCCTTCAGCACCGATTCCTGGAATAGCCGGGTCACCGGGTGGGGATGTTTTTATAGCTTTGGGTACATACGAAAGCCAACCCCAAAGGCTGGACCGACACACAACTATCAGAAGCATCTATAGGCGTTTGGCCGTTCCTAGGGCTCTGGAAGTTTCCCTGTTGAGGGGCAGAGAGGGGACAAGGGAAGAGGCGGTGAGCAACTCCACCGTGCCATGTCCTGGCCACGTGGTTACGGACACCCCGAGCTATGGGATGGGTTACAGACGCTGAGTATGGCAGAAGTCAAAAGCCATGCTCTTTGAAAGGACCAATATCGTATGATCCCACTTACATGAAATACCTAGAATAGACATATTCATGGAGACAGAAAGCAGATTCGGGGTTACTGGGGGCTGGGGGCAAGGGGAAGGGGGACGTATTGCTTAGCGGGTGCAGAGTTTCTGGTGGCGATGGTGGCACGACACTGAATTTAGTTCATGCCACTGAATTGTGTACTTGAAAGTGGTTAAAAAATGGGAAGTTTTACAACATAAGATTATTATTATTATTATTATATTTTAATAGGCCGTGTTCAAGACCACTCAGCCTCGCCACTGGAAAGAAAACAACGCAAAGGTGGGGAGTTCTCTTACCTCCTGCAGGACCTGTGCCGGGGCGGTGGGCTCTCCCTTGTTATCCCCTCGACGTGCCCCTTTGGGGTTCCTCCAGAAGTGGCCCCCAGATTTGAGTCCTGGAGAGCCCCTCCCCTAAGCCATGTCACCCCTGTTATCTCGTTCCATTATTCCCGGAGGGGTGCGCTGTTTGCTCAAGGTCAGCAGCGCTGGGGGGCTGGGACTTGGAACCAAATCAGGGCAGCTATGTTTTCACCTGGCTTTGGGTTTGGACAGACCCGCTGGGGTTCCCAGTTTGGTGACTCAAAAGCCACAGGACCCGGCCCACACCTCGGTTTCCCCATCTGAAATATGAGGCTGATTTTTTCCTGTGCCAGAGGCCACTGTGGGCTCCCAGGACAGGAGGCGCCTTCTAAACCGGACGGACATGAGGGGCTGCTGAGCTGACTCACGCCCAGGCTCGGTCCTGCCCGGGCCTCCCTCCGAGAAGGCCACCCAGGGTTCCTGTCCACATGCCCTCACCCTCCTGTTCTGGCTGTGGGTCACAGACAGCCCTGTCCACTGGCCCAGGGCCCCCACTGCCAGTGGGGCACAGGGAGGCCACTGTCCCTAGGCTGGACTCTAAGGCACTGGCCTCCACGTCTCTCCGTCCTGCCAGGCTGCCTTGCCCAGGAGCTCCTCGCTGCAGGGGTGTGTGTGCAAGGCCACCCCCTCCACCCCCACGGGCAGAGGGGTGGACAAAGAGCCCAGGGCAGTGAGGCAGGGGCCTTGGGGTCCCTCTCTGGGCCTCAGTTTCCCCATCTGCACCAAGAGGAGGTTTGTCTAGAGAGCAGGGTTCTTAATTTGTGTGTGTGTGTGTGTGTGTTTGGGGGGGCATCTCAGATCCCTTTAAGACAACAAATCATTCATCCAACCTACTAATCGTGCAGCCCCCATTTTCTGCCAGGTCCCTGCAGGAGCTCAGGGCCAACCCGTTTCGCCCTCATGGCTCCCCTATGATGGGAGAGATGCGTCTCCCCACTTTACAGATGAGGAAACTGAGGCACCCAGCACAACTGGAGGCGTCACTCAAACACAGGGTGAACAAGACAGACACAATCATTGCCTGCATGTTGGCAAACAAAAACAGAGACTCGAAGCACACAGATGAGTTGATTTCTAACAGCAGAGAAAGTAAAGCCAGGCAAAGGAGACGGCGGAAGGGCCAGGGGTCACCCACACTGCCCTGGTCAACTGAAGCCTCTCGGGGGAGGTGACCCCTGAGCTGAGGTCTGAATGGTGACGCCAGCAGGTAAAGTCAGAAGGGAGGGTGTTCCACAGCAGGGAACAGTGAGACTGAAGGCCTGAGGTAGGCATGGTCTTGGTACATTTGAGGAATGGAAAAGAAAGGCTGAGGGGCTGGGCAGAGGGTGCAATGGGAGAGGGCTGGAGAGGGGCGAGGGGTGGGACCCAGCGGGCCATGGGCCATGTGAGCACCCAGCCCAGTGGTGGTGGGACCCTCCGTGCCTTGGTTTCCTCATCTACAAAATGAGGCTAGCCATAGCACGGATCTCAGAGGGCTGTCAGGAGGGACACGTTAGTGCACACTTAAGATGTGTGCGTTTTGTTGTATATAAGTTGACTCAAAATTTAAAAAAAACAAAGGACTATTAAAAAAAGTTTCCCTCCCAACTGTCCCACATCCACCAAGTTCCCACCCAAACACGGAGGGAATCTGTTGTTAGTTTCTCACGTATCTTTGAAAGAGTTTCTTCGTGCCAATATCAGCAAATGCATATATATATATTTATAGGTATTATATACATAGGCATTTTTTTGGTTCGCTTGTTCTACAGTTACTCAAAAGGGCTTATCCTGAATGCCCCGTGTCCTTGCTTTGCCCACTGACCACACATCTGGAGCCCATTCCCTGACTGCACAGTGGGAACGTCCTCAGCCCATGATCAGACATCTCTTCTCTCCAAGGACACTTGAGTTACGCCCAATCTCTGACTCGAATGGATGAAGCCACAAGACGAGTCAAGCAGGCAACTTTTTGAGGTAGTTTCCAGGTGAAGCAGGAGGCCCCTTCCTGGTGGGGGTGGGGAGGGCAGCTGCCTGCCACCCAGTGGGTGAGGGGGCTGCCCGTTCACTGACTTGAGCTCCTGACCCTGGAGCAGCTCCTGGCCACATCTGAGATAGGGCCCACGGGACAGCAGGCTTGCACCCTACACCCCACAAAGACACACTTGCAGACTCCTGCTCACCCCACGGTGTCAGATAAGTGCACACACAAAGCACACTCATCTCTCTCTCTAATGCACACGTGCACACACACACATCCTTCTCCATGGCCAGGAACATTTCAGCTGGGACTGGCCCGAAAGGCCTAGTATTACAGATTGAATTGGGTCCCCCCAAAAGACAAGCTCAAATCCTAACCCCATTGAGGTGGGTTGAGTCACACGTCCCAAGTTAGACATGTTCTTAACTTTACTCCATACTCCCGTAGGTGTGAACCCATTGCAGATGGGAGCTCTTGAAGATGTTTAGTTAAGGTGTGGCCCAACTTAATCCTGATTACTGGAGGCCTTGCTAAGCGGAAGTTCAGACACAGAGAGAGAAGGCCACGGGGAGAAGCCGGAAGTTGGTGGGAAAGGAGAGGGCATCACCCTGGGATGGGAAGGCTCGGGACCCCAGGACTGTCTGCCACCCACAATGTTACAGACTTTGAGGAGAAAGCATTGATTTTGGACTTCTCCAAGACTCCAAACCAGGTGCCAATAAATTCCCATTGTTGAAGCCAACCCACTGGGTGGTGTTTGTCATAGGAGCCTGGAAAGGAAGACACAGGAAAGGACAGACTGCTCCCAGGCTCCCTCCAGCAGAGGGCCAGAAACCAGGACACCTGGCAGTGAACAGCTCGGGGTTAACTCACGTGTGCTTTTCATTTCTGTTAGACAGCCTTCCCTGCACACTGGGTACATTAACTCATTTTAGTTAAATGAAAGAAAAATAAGAAAAGAAGGAAGGAAACATTTCCAGGTTGTTCCATGCGCCAGGTCCTGGGCTGGACCCTTTTCCGTAAAGCTCATGGGGGGACACAAAGGCTCAGAGAGGCCAGTGACGAGGGCCACCACATGCTGAGTGTTCTCTGTCCTTCTAAATAACCAGAGCAAGCTGAGGCTCAGAGAGGTGAAGAGGCTTGTCTGTAGTCACATAGCAAGGGAGGGCACCTGGAAGCCATCCTGGGGAGTGACTTGGGGCAGGAAGGAGAAGCTGGGTTTGCAAAGCCACCTGAAGGAGCCCAGTTTGCATCAGCAGGAGGCCAAGCCCCACTCTATGTAAGAAACACTTTGCCGCAGTCTGCACCATCCTGCAAGGACTGGCAGGGGTGCTGTAGAAGAGGAACGAAGCCTTGGGGAGCCCTGAGATCCAGACATGTGGTGGTCTCTGGGTCAACAAGGAGCCCAAACCCCCATGCATGAGAGAGGAAGCACTAGAGAGGAACACAGCTCAAGTGGAAGGCCACGGTTGGCAGGGGGGGGGCTTCTATTTTGGGGATGGCAAGATGCCATCACAGCATGCTCCGTTCCCCGCGCATCTGGCCTCCGCTTGGGATGCAGAGCCTCCTCCCAGCAGATGGCTGCAGCCCTGGCACAGGGCCCTGGGTGCCCTCGGCCCACGGGACAGGTTGGTGGTCACAGTTAGCTGTGGGGAGAGTCTGCCCTTGGCCAGCTGGGTAGGGCTGAGCCCTGGGGTGCAGAGTGGAGTGGGTGGACAGAGAGAGGGGCATCTCTCCAGGATGTGAGAGTAGGGGACAGTCTCAGCCTCCCGATGCAGCTTCTCCTGGATGGCCATCCCTTTCTGGACTCCCTTCACCCTTGGGCACCAGTGATGCTCACCATCCGTCCTGAACTTGACCTCTTCCACCCCTAAGCTCCAGACACAACAAGCTAAGTCCTTCTGGGCTTTTCAACCTGGGGTGTCCCAAGCTCCTCCTAGGCACCAGCAGCCCCCACACCAGCTCCCAGCTCAGCGATGGCACTGTCACCCACCCACCCGCAATGCCTTTGATGACTTCCTCTCCCATAATGCCCCTGGCCTCGGACAACCCTGCTCACCTCTGCTCCAACAGTTGCCTTTGCCTCCCCCATAAGATGGCCTCTGGCTTTTTCCACCATGCCCTTACCCACATAACATGGGTCTGGCATAGGCATGGGGGCCTATGTTTTTTTTAATGGAAGGAAGGATGGAAGGAAGGAAGGAAGGAAGGAAGGAAGGAAGGAAGGAAGGAAGGAAGGAAGGAAGGAAGGAAAGAAACCAAACTTTGGGCTTAAGGAGACAATGTGGGGTATCCTTCATTCACTCAACAAACATTTCCTGAGTGTCTTCTGGCTCAAGCACCACCTCCTCTATGAAGCACTCCTGGATTTCTCTGGTCACTCAATCTACCCAGAGATATTTACTGGGCAGCCTCTGTTTCCCAGGCACTGCTCTGGCCTGGGCATGCAGCAGTGAGCCAGACAGATGCAGCCCTGCCTTCCAGGAGTCATGGTCTGAGGTCTGAAGGGGGAGGATGCAGGGCAGATAGCACTGGGAATGTGGGTGCCTGAGACCACTGCAGGGGTGTTCCATGTTTACTAATAAGACAAGACCCCAGGGCACTGGGCTTCAAAGGTGAACAAGGAGCCAGCTCTGGGGGAGAACATTCTGGGCAGTGAGAACTGAAGGTTCAGAGGCCAGAAGGTGGGAATGGGTTTGGCATGTCTGACGCTCAGAAAGGAGCTGGTGTGGCTGAAGGGCAGGGAGCAAGGGAAGGCTGGAGAGGTGGGCAGGACCTCTTGTGAATGGGCTTCTTGAGGGCAGGGCTCCACACCAGCCCAAGGCCTGGCCAGAACTTCTGCCGTGATGCAAGCCAGAGGTAAACTGAGGCAGACATGGCCCCAGGGCAAAGGGTGACCAGCCCTGCAGCCCCTGAGCCCAACTCCACACCTGGCTTTTACAATGCCAGGCTGGGTGGCTTTGGGAACCGCCCCTTCCTTCTCTGGGCCCATCTCCCTGGGGGTTGGGGGGGGCACCTGTCTGGGGCCTGACGGCAGGCCCAGGGCATATGTCTAGGGAACAAGGGCAGCACAGAGGCAAAGCGGGGAGTGGGCCCAGAGCAGCACCCACCTGCCCATGGGGCTCCAGGGTTGGGACACCCCTCAACTCTGAAATTCCAGGGCAGGGAGCAGCCACTGTCAAAACAGGAGGCCTGCACTCCTGAGATGGGTCCTCAGAGGGCAAAGACTCGGTCCAGGGCACCATCAGCTGAGCCCGAGACCCTGACCGAGACCCCACCTGGGTGTGAATCCTGCTTCAGGCCATGGGGTCTCGACATAAACCACTTCCTTCTGGAGCCTCAGTCTCCCCCTCTATGGGCCTCTGAGCTTTGCTTCGCCCCACAGGGTAAATTCTGATCCTCATGATGACCTCCTAACTTAGGGTGCTCTGTGAGCTCGTAAGTGCAGTGAACAAATGTAGGGATGGTATAAATGCCAGCTGCAAAATCTCAGGCCAACAGTAGCCCCCAATCTCCCAGGGCCACTGCTCTTGCTGAGAACCTGCCGTGTGCTCTCGAAGGCCACTTCTTTTCATCCTCACTCTGACCTTGCAGGGCCGGGAAAACAGCCCACCTCACAGATGGGCAAGTGGGAACAGGAGGCAAGTGGCAACAGCTAAAAATCCTGCCTTGTGCCTCTACTCCAGGCTGCTTTTCTCTAGAGAGGCTCGGGGGAGCCACTGGGAAGAGTTACCCTTCCCCAAAGTGCTGATGAAAAGTGCTGATGAGTTTTCTTGGGTGGCATAGTTTTGTCTTTAATATATACCACTGGGAAAAGACGAGAGAGGACATAGCAAGAAAGGAGTTCTTGTTTATAGGTCCTGGTTAGCAAAGAAAGAGGGAGGTATGCCAGCCTTGGGGGGGCAGTTAGAATTGGTGGGGAGAGTGGGATCCTGAGGTTTACAGCAACCGTGGATGTACCCAGGTATAAAGAGCTCCACGTGCAGGTCAGCAGAGCCCCTGAACGCACAGAGACATTGAACCCAGGCCCTGCCAGTGCTGGCGGTTGGCTGTCTGGCAGACGGGGTGGGCTGGACTGGGCCTCCTCCCTGTTCTGAGCTGTGGTTCTGGCAGCAGCAAGCCTCTGCCCAAGTACTGAGGGGAAGCCACAGCTCAGTCTCGCCCTCAAGTGCCCCCTGCCGCCCCCTATCTCTAAGCATACTCACTGACTCTCTCCAGCCTCAGTTTACCCCCACTCCAAACACACACACGAGAACACCCTCTTGGTTCGGCGGTTCGGCTGGGGGCTGACTCCAAATACCCAGAGCTCCAGGGGTGACTTGTGACAGAGGCTGGCCAGTCTGCCCATTGCTCCTCTCGGCCACGAGAGACGGCTTCGGGGCTGGCCGTGAGCTCCGGGGCCGACCAACGGAACTCAATTCCAGGATGTGGGCTTGCTGACGGAGCTGAAGTTGTGGGGGCAGTCTCGCCTCCACGTGGAAAAACAACCCAGAGGAAAGACAAGCCAAGAATGAGTTGCCTGGATCCAGCCACAACTGAAGCCAGTGCCGGGTCTTTCGCTGACAGCTCCCGCTAAAATCCCCTCTGATTTAAGTCTCTGTCATTTGCAACCCCAAGGCCCCTGATTAAGACAGCTCCCTCTTCCTCCAGCCCGGCTTCTTTCTCTTTTCCATATATCCATGATTCTTAAGTCCCAGGATGTCCCAAAGCCCACCCCTTGCAGTAGGAATCCACAAGAGGAAGGAGACGAGAAGAATATTTATAGGTTATGACCTACTACGTACTTTATCATCTCAATGAATCCTTATGTCCACCCTGCAAGGTCAGAATTATTAGTGCCATTTTACAGAAAAGGAAACGGAGGTTCAGAGAGGTTAAGGCCTTTACCCCAAGTCACACAGCCACAGGGCAGCAGATAAGGGGTGCCATCTGAGCATCTCCTTGCAGGGTGGCTGGGAAAAACCTTGACTATCCCAATATCTTGGGTTCTTCCTCTGCTGGGCCCATCCTGTCCTGAGGGACTCCGGTTTGCCCAGAAGCCCCAGACCACAATCAAATGGTCAGGACTGAAGTCAGAGGGGCTCAAGAGGCAGCGTACAGCCCAACCCACCCAGACTAAGTAAAACTGGGAGTTTTTCTCTTATTTGGTAATAGAGAGCAGATGTGAGGAAACCACTCCGAGTTTTCTTAGGGCTTGCAGTTTTGCAAGTGATGGGCTGTGGATTTCAGCAAGGGCTGTGGTGATTAAAAATGCATCACTTCCCTTACGAACCATTCCAAACAGATGCCAAGGACCATCTCGAGGAGGAACGAAAACTCCGAAGCCAATAAAACATCTTGCAATCAGCCATGTTCAGAATGGGCAGGCCCAGACCCCCCAGCCTAGCCCCTCAGAGAGCCTAAGGCTTTGAAGTGACCCCACACCGCAGCTGGCCTTCCTGCCCACCGGCCCACTCCCTGCCTTAGTTCCTGACACCCGGCCCTCACCCTGCCTGAATCTGGCTCTTGCTGTCTGTGACAAGCCAATTTGTCAAAAGCCAATTCATTGATTGTCCATCTGTGGAATGACAAAATCACCCAAAGTACTTGTTTCCCTTCACCTTTTAGTTTTAATCACCTGGTTTTCACTTGTGTCCTCAAAATGGGATTTTGAGGCATGTTCAGCTCATCTCTGTCCCTGCTCCCTGCTGACAAGGCAGAGACAGGGGAAACTGAGGTACACTGAAGCTACAGCAGAGCCTGAGCTGGAGCTGACGGTTAGCTGGGATGTCAAAGCAGGTACAGTGTACCAGGGAAGGTCTGCCTGAGGGGAGAACCCTGGGCTGGGTTTGGGATCCCAGTTCCAGGAGGGTCTCTGGGTACAAGACCCCTGCTCCAGCAGCCAACAGGCTGTGGGCTGAGCAGGGTCTCCAACTCAGCCCAGCCAGGGAAACTGGCCCCATAGCTGGGGACTGGCCAGGCCCTGGCTGACAGCAAAGGGGGCTTGTGCTGCGTCTCGGGGAACGGAGGGGGGTGCCCAGTGCCCCTGATGGGGACAAGCCTTAGGGAAAAAGGGTTAAGGGGTCTCAGCTGATGGGGAGGGGTGGACAGCAGTGGCTAGTGCCCCCCACACCCCAGGCCCACCACAGAGAGACTGAATTTGGGGGAGCCCAGATTACTGGTTTCCAACCGCAGACACCGGGGTCTCAGCCATCAGAACCACCAATACATGCCCCTGCTTTTCTCCTTTTAATTAAACTTTTTGTTTTGAGATAATTGTAGAGTTACACTCAGTTGTAAGAAATAACATAGAGAAGGTCTGTGTGCCCTTTTCCCAGTTTCCTAGTGGGAACACCTTAGAAAACCACATCCAATGTCACCTCTGGGAGACCAACATGGACATAGTCCACTGAGCTATTCCTGTGTGACTTGTCCTGGTGTGTGCTTAGTTCCACGCAGCCTTGTCACATGGGTAACCCCTCGTATGCACCACCACAATCTGCATACAGAACGGCTACCCCACTTCCAGGATGCTTCACCCAATGTCCCCCTTTTCGTAGCCCAAATTTGGTGCTTCCCCATTCCTCTGTACTGAAAAGTTCTTCCATGACATGATCACTCTATCTCCCCCCATATTTCAAAATGAAAATCAACAGAATGCCCTTGATTGCTGACACCATCAAGGGGACAGAAAGGAAAGGAATTCATCCTGAAACATGAAATAACGGGCCATTTGGCAGGCCGGTGGCGGGCGCAACGGTCCTGCAGTCGTCTGCCCCTGTGTGTGACAGCTGCAACCCAGATGGACACGGGAGGTTGCTGGCAACTCAGATACCATGAGGGACCCAGCCCCAGGGGGGTGTGATGCCCTGAATGGTGACAGCTCCTGGGAGAGCTCTGAATATAACAAAGTGGGACCCTCCCTCGGTTTCAGGAGCAGTCGCCATCCTGAAAAACTCAACATATATTAAAACCACACAGGATGCATTCCATGGTTCAGAGGTCAAGCAGAGTGAGGCCCCAGGCTCAGAAAACTGGGCACAGATGTTCACGTCCATGAACATCTGGTGAGGCCTGAGTGATTCCTGGCTGCACTTTGGCCCCCCATTAACCACAAATGCCTCTCATGTCATCTCCAGTTGCCCCCCAACCCTGAGGGGACAGTGTGGGGCTTGCAGAAAGCCCCTGGTAATGCCCTCTGTCCCAGCCCTTGCAGCTCGTCCTGCGTCTGTCTGTCTCTCCCCATGGACATGAGCCATATCTGACGTGGGGGTCACTGGTTCCCGGCACCCAGCTTAGGCCTGGGGCCAAATTTGTGCTGATCAAGCAGATGGAGATTCCGCCAAGGTGACAATGCTGAGGCCTGGTGGGGTAGTGATCTCAGGACCTTGCCCTTCTTCCTCCTGCCTGGAGGACACTTTGCTGCTTTCTCGGAGGCCCCACTGCAAGCAACATGCCAGAGTTTCCCACAGCAGGGAGACTCTCACTTCCGCCAGGAGCCAGTGGTAATAACTGTGTCCCCCCAGATTGGGCCTTCGGTCAGCACTGCAAATCCAGAACGGAAAACTAAACCGCTGGGTGTCACTGGCTGACTGGGTCGAGGTGCCTCAATAATAAAGTATCTGTAAATGTACAGAACTTTCCACAAGCATCCAGAGAAACTGGACACGGTGGTGGCTTCTGGGCCAAGGGACAGGGAGGGAGAGAGAGGGGCTAAATTTGCTTGATGTACAGATGTTTTTGTACCACGTGGGTGAATTATCTTTCAATTATGTGAATGAACTAAAAACAACAAAAATATATAACCAGATATTATTTGTATGATTGAAATAATCTTTGAGTCTCTACTTCATGCAGGGTGCTACATTTCCAAGGCACCCCCACAGGCCCAGCTCCCTGGGCTGCTTATTATGTTCCAGGGAGCTGTGTTTAGGGGGTTGGTTCAAAGCCCCCCAACTCCCACTGCGCCCCCTGCCCTGGGAGAGAAACTCTGTGAAGGCAGTGGAGGTTCCTCTGGGTCTCCTCAATGCCCGTCCAGCGCAGGGCCAGAGACGGGGAAAGTAAGGAGCAGGGCCACCTGCCGTTCCCCGGGGTTCCACCCTTACCCCTAGCTACAGGGCTCTGGGACAGGGCTCTGTGGCCTTATTACACTTCCCTTCCCTAAGCTCTCAGCTCCACAAAGGCAGGGCTGGGCCTGGCCTGTCCACAGTTGTCACCCCACTTGGCCTGGCACATAGCATAGGTGCCCAATAACCACCGTAGGTTGAGTGAATGAGTGAGTGGGTGAGTGATGCCCTTCAGTGACCGCTAGTGGATTATAGAATTGGCTATGTGAATGAGCCAGAACCTCTGAAATTCAGCTTCTGCTCCTGGCAACCCTGGCTCCCATCCCCCCAGCTTCCCATGTGGTTCAGTATAACCGAGAACTAGGAAGAGTTTACCCTGGCACTCCAGTTCCAGATGAGGACTCAGGCCCAGAGAGGGCAAGAGGCCAGCCCAAGGTCACATAGCAAGGTAGCAGTGGAGCTGAAGTGGGCCTCTTTTTACTGCTGTGTGAGCACCCAGGAGGACCAGGCCCTCAGAGATCCAGGGGCAGAGGGATTACAGGGTGTTTGCAAGCCTTTTGTCCCAGAGGGAGACCCCTGGGGTGTGTTGTGAGGGACAGAGAGAGAGACGGAAGAGCCAGGAAGCAGAAGGGGCAGGGAGAAATGGGCAGACAGGAGCGGCCGAATCAGCAGGCATTCATGGAGAGCGGCCGGCGGGTAGCTTAGTCAGCACTGGGTGCCTGCATCTGTCCTGGCAACAATGACTCCCAGCCCCTGCCAGCGGTGACAAACCCTTCCTCATTCACAGAGACCAGATGCCAGGCTCCCAGCCTCTGCCTGACAAAGCACCATCAGCACCGACAATCAGGAGGCTGAATACAGGATGCACAGCAGCCGAGGCTGCAGCAGCGGTGGCAATCATGACTACATTCCAGTTCCAGCAGCGGTCCAGTCGGAGCAAGTGGGGAGGGCATGGAAGCAGAACCGTGGGGTCGGGGATCTGGGACCTGCTCAGGGGAAAAGCACCAGGGTCTCCATCACCTGGGCCTGCCCGGCTGCCCTCTGGCCCTGGCATCTCTTCATCCTTCCTTCCCTGCCTCATGCAACTTTCCATGTACCTGGCACCTGCTGGCCCCAGAGATGCAGGGAAGAGTCAGACACAGCCCCTCCCCAGACAGGCAGGTGCCAGGTGGTGGAATCAGCACTGGCTGGTGATCACTTCCCTGCAAAATGGGATAATGCTAGAACCAACCTCCAAGAGTTGTGAGAATTCCTCTCGAGGAGGAAGCTGAGGCCCCAAGTCTGGCTCAGGGGCTCTGGGGGACAGCACGATCTAAGGCCCAGCGTGAGCCCAAACGGTACACCTGTCACTCTCAGTCCTTCGTGGGAAGATGGTGGTGGTAAGGAGGTCAGTCTAGCAGGGCTGGGAGCTTGGGCGAGCAGCCCCTCCTTGCCGCCCCTGCCCCACCGGGCAGTCACCAGAGAAGTATGTTCCTCTCAAATCTTCTTTTGAACTTTGCCCCAGTGGAGGTCTCTAACTCCCAGAGAGGAGCAGATCTGGGCCCTGGCCTCACAAAGGGGCAGATGCAGCAGCAAAACACTGAATTTTCAGCCTCCACACTGGTGACGCCCCCTAATGGCAGGGAGGTACCAGTGAGGTTCTTCAGCCTCTCAGACCCTCAGTCTCTTCTTTCTATCTTAAGCCTCCAGAACAACAATGAACCTATCTACTCTAAGGTCTCCATGAGCTGTCCCCAGCTCCTTTACCTCTCTGGCTTCATCTCCCACCATGTGCCTCCTGGATCACTCTGCTCCAGCCACACCAACTCCCTTGAACTTGCCAAGCACACCCCACACTAGCATCTTTCTGTTTCCTGCATCTGGAATCATCCCAAAGTCCTCATGGCTAATTCCCCAATGGTTTAGGTCTCAGCTCAAATGTCACCACCTCCAGGAAGCCTTCCTCACTTCTCTAACCAAGTGGGCCCTGCCAGGTCACTCTCGATCCATTCCCACTAGGGACTCGATCCTCTTTCATTCCTTTGTGCAGTGTGCCCCACAGTACGCCATTAGAATGACACCCTATCAGCAGTTCCCAGTACCCAGCCCAGAGCCAGACACACCACAGGTGCTCAATGAACCTGGGCTGAAGGCATGAACATGGAGTCTGTGTGACCTTGGCCAAGTGTCTCAGCCTCTCTGAGCCACAACAAACACCCACGGTTCAGTGCCGCCCTTTGTTATTCACAGTGACAATGACTAGTGTCACAGCTGGATGTGCACAGCAGGAAGGGCTGCTGGTTGTAACCCAGGAGACAGATGAGAACACGGCACACACACCCCAGCCCCAACCACACATGCCTGAGAGTACAGGCTGGCTCTCAGCCTCTCTACCTGCTTCTCTCTTTTTTTCCTTAACTTTTTATTTTGAAATAATTTCAAACTTACAGGACAGTTGCCAAAATAATGCAAAACCCATCCAGAGAACCAACATACCCCCAGATACCCAGATCTACCAATTTCAACATTTTGCCACATTTGCTCTATCTACCTGTTTTTCTGTTTTCCATATTCTGAGAATAGCTTGCAGACATCATGTTCCTTGAACACTGAATACTTTCATACACGTTACCTAAGAACCAGGATATTCAGTTACATAACCTCCTTAAGTACAGTTATCCAGTTCAAGAAATTTAACATTGATACAAGACTTATGTCTATATTCCAATTTTTTTCTTATGTCCCAACAATGTCCTTTTTGAGACTTTTCTCCTTGCTTATTAGATCCTGTCTAGGATCATGTATTGCATTTAATTGTCATTGTCTGTTTCATTGCTCTTTCTGTTTTTTCATTGGGTCTCTGCCTGTGTCTAACAGTTTGTGACTCTGCGTATACCCGTCACCCTGGAGCATGGACAGGCTCTTTCTGGTTTGGCTGGGTGTTGCAGGGTGGGAAAGATTTTGGCCAGGCACCCTAGGAGGGCAGCTCTGCCCTGAGATCTCCGGGGAGCTGTAGCTTCCCAGGCCGGCTTTCTGGAATGGACTCAGAAGGCCACAGTGGAATGGGATCCCTGGGATACCCTTTCTCCACAGGGGCACTGCCATGAGGTGGGGGAGGATGGGATTTAGGTCTTTGGCAGAGAACAAGCCCCCAAGCTCCATGGG
>PVKY010006017.1:0-16527 GCA_004027775.1 Bradypus variegatus
TAGCAATGAGAAAGCTGATGTGAGCCACAAACTCCCTCATACTAGGAGCTGAGTCCCTTAGGGGTCCTGGAGTTCACTGCTGTTCCCAATGCAACCACAACCCTTAGTCTGGTTATCAACAGAAAAGGGCCCCTGGCATCTGAAATGTAGACACGTCCCCACAATTCTTAACCAAAGTGCTCCTGCGAACTTCCAGAGAAAAGTCAGGCATTTGCTGCCACCTCTGATGCCCCCCCCACCCCACCCCCCAGATCTGAAGGGTGAATGCAGCCAGACAGAGGCTTCCAGCTTCCACAGCTGTGCTTGCCTTTCCACGGTGGTCTGGGCTCTCCTGTGCCCTCACCTTGCACACCTCCAGAGCACAGGAGCAGCTTGGCCAAACTCTGAGTTTCTTCCTCAGACCGCAAGTTGCTGCCTCTCCCTCCCACCTTGCCCACTGATTTGGAATTAAAAAATCCAGTTGAGGTTACAGCTCTGCTAACATTCTCAGACTGAGGTGTCTTTCTTATCCTGAGTTTCAAGAGAATGAAATGGTACTTGCTGCAGGGGTCTGGAAGACATAAGGACGGTACTTCATGACCGGCAAAGCACTGCACAATTATGCAATCATCACTGTTGGTGCTAGATCCTGTCCTACGACACTAAAGGAAAGGTGGAAAGAAAAAGGACATGCAGGTAGTGAAAGATACTGTCCTACTGGATTGAAGTTGTCTTCATAAAAACCTGATTTTTTATATAATGTGGATACACCTCTATACACATTAAGGTTTTTCTATGATTCTGTACTTGGAGTTGGCTGTTTCCCACCCAAGACAAGGTTCTGGCACATCCTCAAAGATGGGTGCTGGGAGACACATATAGGGCTCTTCGTCTACAAGCGAGCAATCACAGTGTCCACAGCTGGATTATCAGTGTTATAGCTGAGCCTGTGCATTAAATCAGAATAAGCCTTGTTAAGCCTGAGACACTGATCCGAGCAGGGCCAGCTGCCAGCGTGGATGGCCTAGCTCCCAGGCCTTCCCCAGCCCCCCCACCCAGCCAAGAATTTCCAGGCATTAGGAACAGAAACCCAGAAACTATGACAAGCCTGCCACCTATAGCCAAAGGGCCCACATATATTAGCTGTTGAGTTCACCTGCCCTAGGAAAGTTACATTTCCTTCCTCTCCCACTAGTTTTATCCAAGGAAAATTTAAAGAATTGCCTTAAATTGCTCTTCAAGACAGTTTCTGTTCCTTCAGATTAAATACTTGATATGGAGTCAGAATAACATATTCACCAATTTTCAGCAACTGTTCATGGTGTCCCTGGGCTACAACAATTCCAGGGGTGTTGTGCTGATTTGTATATATTATGTCCCCCAGAAAAAGCCATATTCTTTAATCGAATCTTGTGGGATACTGGGATGAGGTTGGTTCCAAGGAGATGTGACACCTTTGGTTAGGGTGTGACCTCTGATTGAATGTTTCCTCGGAGGTGTGGCCCCGCCCACTCAGCGTGGGCTTTGGTTAGTTCACTGGAGTCTTATAAAGGGGCTCACAAACAGAAGGACCTCAGAGCTGCAGCTAAGAGAGGACAAAACACCCCAAGAGCAACATTTTGGAGACCACCATTTTGAAACACAACTTGGGAGCAAGCAGATGCCAGCCACGTGCCTTCCGAGCTAACAGAGGTTTTCTGGACACCAATGGCCATCCTTCAGCGAAGGTACCTTACTGTTGATACCTTACCTTGGACACTTTATGGCCTTAAGACTGTAACTGTGTAACCAAATAAACCCCCTTTTATAAAAGCCAATCCATCTCTGGTGTTTTGCATTCAAGCTACATTAGCAAACCAGAACAGGTATCAACTACTCAATTCTCATTCTGTGCAGGCAAAAAAACCACCTCCACTGGGTGGCTTGGAGTTATGTACCCCAGAAAAATATATGTTCTTCATTTTAATCCATCCCTGTAGGTGTGAACCTATCGCAAACAGGACCCTTTGAAGATGTTATTTTTAGTTAAGGTGTGGCCCAAATGAATCAGGATGGGTCTTAATACTATTACCGGAGGCTGTACGGAGAAGGTTCACACAGAGAAGCCACAGGGAGCAGCCGGAAACCAGAAGCCAGTGGGGCCCGGAGGGGAAAGGAGACGACATCACTGTGTGCATTGTCATGTGGCAGAGAAGCCAGGCGCCCCAGAGACTGCCGGCCGGTCAGAGGACGGGGCCCAGCGAGGGAGCAGCCTCACGGCCTCTGAGACCACAAGCCGATGAATTCTTGTTCTTCAGCCAAACCACTGTAGTACGGTATTTGTTTTAGCAGCTAGGAAATGAAAATATTGACTATCCTGGCTTCTTTCACCACATTAAAGATCGATACTCCTCATGTAGAAATTAATTCTGTTCTCCTAGCATCAGCTGTACTGCTTCATGAAGGAAAACAGCCTCCACCAGAAAGCTAGTGTCATTGCGTGGCGGGCTTCCAGCCTGTTTGTAACCCTCAGAGGCATGAATGAAAGTGACTTCATACCAGGTTAAAGAAGAGTACTGACACATGAAGCTAAATTTGAGTAAGTTGTCCTTTATTAACAAAAGTGTGTAGTTTTTGGTAAATTCCACCATGGAGTACACACACACTAAGAGATATTTCCCAAGCTGGGAAACCTAAGAACACGTGAGCAGTTTACGCGGTGCAGTCCCAGACATTACGTTTCTCCTTGGTTAGCTGCGCATGAGAAGCAACCCTTAATGCTAAACGGTGTGACGGTGCTCTTGAGATGGTGTTACAGTTATCAAAGGAAGGTAAAGGAATCCGTCAAGGCGGTGGTGGGGGTCAGGTGAAAATGCTTTTCCTTGCTGAAAGAGTGCCTTAGTCCTCAGTGCGGAGCGTCATGATTTCACATTATACAATTTAACAAAAAAACAAGTTTACAGATAACTGCTGGGCACGTAACTCTAGGCTGCTTTTCTTTTTGGCAGCACCAGCCTAAACACTATGGCTTTCCAATATTTCAGAAACTTCAGGTACATTACAGTCTTCTGAGAAAGGCCAAATATTTCAGAATTCCAGGGGTGGCTGTGGAGAAACGATATCACTGGCAACAAACATTAAAACAACATTTAAGACCTACAGGAATACATTGAGATGTTCAAAAATGTACATGCATAACTTAAAACATTCAAGTGAATATTCTAAACACTCTTCCTATTAACATATTTACATTTCTTTTTGGTGTAAGGGGGAAAGGCACTTCGTAGGCAATGAAATGCATCATAGCTGTACAGCCCCACGGGCCATGCTGCCCCTTCACCGGGTAGACCCGGGGCCTGCACGTCTGCCTAGGGGCAGGCCACCTCACTCACCCCACCCCAACAGCTCACCTTTGGCACACCCTCTACAGTGCACGGGAAACTGCTCTTCTTATTCAGGGGTTCTTTTTGTGGTGGAACTTGGAGAAACTGGGTTGCAACATCTTTTGAGGAAGAGGTCGAGTGTATTTTTTCATTCGTGAGGCTCTGCGTGCTTAAACACTTAGGTTGGTCTGGAGGCCCAGGGCACAGTGGTGGGCCCAGCAGCACAGGTGCCCCTGCCCAGGCCACAGGCACCCTCCAACCTGCCTGCATGTCCTGCTGGCCTTGCCTACATGTGGGCGCTCACCCACCAGATAGCATCCTTACTGGAGCCCAGATCAGAAACTTTAAATAGCTCAATGGCATTGAGGCTTTTCTATTGTGCTTCAAAGGCCATTGTGACAGAATATTTTCAACTATAAGGCAGAGTTCAATGGAATAACAAAAAAAAAAAACACCTTTGCAAAGATTTTAATGAGGTAGCTGAGATCAAATACCAAATCCACAGCATACACAAAGGTGCTTAATAAGCATTTATGAACACAAACTGCTACAGTGCCTAATAACCGCTCCTTTTTCCCAATTCCTGAGGTGCATGCAAACCTTGAGAAGTGCCTACTGCAAAGCGGGAACAGCAAGAGGCTAGAGGAAGTGACCCTGGGCAGCAGGAGAAATGAGAGGCTCTCAGGCGCAGACCAACTTTGGCTGAAGCGGTATCCCTCACCACAGAGCCGACACGCAGGCCCACAGGGGAAAACGAAGGGGTGTGACGGGCTGAAAACAGGGCCTGGCTGCATTTACACAGAGTCTGAGGCAGTGTTCAGAACACACCCCTCTCTCCAGGGCCCTGGAACCGTGCTCTGCAGCCCTGCCTTGCCCTCCAGTCCCGGCCCTGCCCGCAGACTGCCCGGGCTCTGAGACAGGCCCCTGAGTTCTCCTGGATGTCTGCTCACATGCACGGGCGGCTCCTTTTTGAGCACTGTGCTCAGATGTAGGGCTTGAATGCCTTCCGTGTGGAGCTGTGGATGGGGGAGGATGGCGAAGCTCTTCCTGGTGGCTGGGATCTCCTGAATGTCCTGGCAGCACTGATAAGTCACATCCCACACAGGCAGGCAGGGCAGGGTGGGGCTGCGTGCAGCTCCTTGGGCACGGCAAGCTAAGGCAGGGCAGGGCTGGGTGCCGCCAGGGAGGGGAGCCGGGAAAGCTCCCCCACCAAGGCCCGGGGCCCTGCCCACATTGCCTAGGGTCTCCGAAGCCCCAGAGTCTCCCCATCCCAGGGGCTGCAGAGGCATCCAGCCACCACTGTGCACAGGAAGGAATGCACCAAGTACAAGCAGGAGAGAGAGTAAGGAGCCAGCCCCTTCCCATTAGGTCTCCGTCGTATAGTTCCTGTAGGCCAAGGGAGGCAGGCTGGAAAACCCACCCCACCGTCTGGTGCCTGGCGGGGGCTCCACATGCCCTTGCTCTTTATATTTACCCAGGATGCTTTTGGCTTCTTCTGCATCCCGCAGGGGACTCTCTCCATATTCTTCCTTCAACCACTGCCGATACTGGAGAGGTTGGAAACAAAACAAGAAAGCCACACACATACACTTACCTGCATTCACATGTGCTTCTGAGCACCACTGAATGGTGAAGATTTTGCCAAATGCAAACAGGGAAATGAACAAGCATTGGGCAATCATAGCCCCGGTCTGTCACTGATATGGCAGTGCCAAGCAAGAGAGAGAACTGCTTTTTCAAGGTTTTGGCCTGAGAAGAGGAAAGCAAGGCAAATCAAGGAAGACGGCACTTTACCAAAAGGGAGAGAAACAGAAGCTATTCTGGGACACCCAGAATGGAAACAGCATAACGGAAATCAGGAGGGGCTGATGCTGCAGCTGGTGCACGAGGGGCCGCATGACTCCGGGGCTATGCAAAGTGGGGGTCCTGGGGCCCAGTGTCCCTGTGGGCTTTTCCCACCCTGACCCCACGACTCCAAATGGGCACTGAAGACTGAGGGCTTCTGCCCACGTTTTGTAAGCTCCCCTAAGGATCGAGTACCTGGTGGACCTCGTGCTTCTCAAACTCCTGCAGCTGCCTCTGGAAGCCCACATTAGGGTTGGCACAGGACCGTCCTGCGCGAACAGTGTGCAGAGCATCTTCCCAGCCAAAGTCGGTGACGGTCATGATGTAGGCGGTCACCAGCGTCACGCTTCTGGAGACCCCGGCCAGGCTGCAGGGTCAAGAGGTCAGCACCATGAGGGGACTTCAAAGTCACCTTTGGGTGTACGATTCTATTACCCCGTCCCTTTGGAGAAGCAGGTTCTGAGGACCTCGTTTCCTGAAGCCTCACTACCCCGGAGTCTATGTGAACAACAAGCAAGTACGTTCCTGGGAAATCACCCAGAAACATAACCCTGCTTCCCTCTTCCTTTATTACACTAGAATCTCAGGCATTCTGGAGCTGCTTTTGTCTTGTTTTTGGTGGATTTCTGCTGGTTATGGCTCTAGACATGTCAACTTTATACTTCCTTATCACTCCTGAACCCCTCCCTCAGATATCACTGCCTCAGACAAAATACTGAAGTAGACAAACGGAGCTTGAGGCTTCCAGCATCTGGGCAATAAACCCATTTATAACCTGCTCAGTTTAGAACACTTCATATTTTAAAAAGTTGGATTTTCTTAGGTTTAAGAGGGCTAAATCTGTAATTTTTGAAACCTATTAAATAGAAAAGCCCTTAGCAAACCTTATTTTGTATATTCTCTCTAATATAACTCAGAAGAGCCCATGAGCTGACTCACTCCAGTGTTTCAGCTGTGTGCTCTGGCTGCATGGCCACAGGAGGCTTTTCAGGCAATAACTCAGAGGGATGGATCTTAAATGCATATGCAAATTGAAGGCAGTTATAGAAAGGCTGTGCTGTGTCAAACTTAGAGTGTTCCAGGATGGGGAAATTTAGCAGATTTCTCACCCATCCTTTGTCCACAGCTGGCATGCAATACGACCTACTCATATTCAAACATAAATAATAATTTTTTAAAAACACTTCCAAGTAGTGGCTCTTCATGAGGGGTTTACGTCAGAAACACCTAGGAGGCTTTGAAAAAGTACATTGACTCTGGAGATCCTCGGGTGACAAGAGCCAAGGCGAAGCTGGGCACAGGACTTCAGGGCCCCCCTTTGAAGGACTCCAATATGCTCCCCCCACAGGTGCTTAAAGCCAAACAGTTACAATACCCACATTTCCTCCTCTTTAAGTAAAACAGACAAACGAAATAATCACACTATTTTCAGAACTGTATAAAACTGCAGAAGACCTTCTTAAAGCAAAAAGACTATTCTGCTTCCCTCCTCCCCCATCATGGGTGACTTGCTCTCAGAACGAGTTATGGTTTCTTAAGTGGCTTTCTCTGGACATCGTGCCATCAGCCCTCTCCATCATGGCAAGTTGTCACCAACCTGGATAGCAGCTTCCCTGGGAAATATCGTTTTCTCTTTCAAAGAGCTTATACTTCAATAGCAATTTCTTGTGGGGGACTCAGAAGACTGTGACACTTTCTGTTGATTGTCACCACTTGTTCAAGATAGGTGATATGTCCGACCTGCATCTTAACAGGCAGCAGGGCCCTGGCTCCAGATGTTGGCTGCTGGTTCCCTGGACGAACCAGCCATGCTACCAGACTGACTGCCCGCAGTAATGAAAACAACGGCTGGCATTCGCTAAGAGCTTGCTTTGATCCAAGTGTGAAGAGCTATGCATGCATGACCCTTGGGTATGTGTGTTGTAACAGCTTTCTGTCCACAGTGTGTACACACACACACACACACACACACACACACACACACAGTGTATGTGAATATAATCTGTCAAAACTCTCCAGAAGGAAGCAGAGTTTTGAAAGGCCGCTGGTTTCAGAGATGAGCCTGAGCATCTGTGGCAGGCTATTCTGATGGAAGGTTAGAGGAAGGCTAGAAATGGACAGTTTCTGCTGTCCAGAAACCTGTACAATCCCTACAGAAATCTTAGCCATGAGTGAAAATGAAAAATATTTTTAAAAATGAGTTCTCTTGCAACAAAAGCAAATGATGACTAACAAACAGCAGAGGACAAGGAAGGGTGAAATTTAGAGGGTAGAAAAAAACTATTAGGGGATAAAATAACTGATCATACACAGAAAAGCACTTGATGAGAAATCAAAATGACCAAAACATGCCAAGATCTTCTTAAGCAATAGAGCATACGTACCAGTGGACAAGACAGCCCTCCCCTCGGAGGCGGCACTCGTGAATGAATTTAATGCTTTCTTTGAAATGCCTCGTCCTGGGGGAAGAAAAAAGAGAGAAGTGACATCTCTACACTGTAGTCAACATGTGATACCAAGAAAAGCCCAGCTGAGGTTTCTTGAAAAGGTCTCTGAATCCCACATCTCCAGAACCTGGTCAGACAGGGCTAGAGCTGCCTTAGCTTTACAATCCGTCTTGGGAAGATGGCTCATATTCTGGAAATTCTGGAATTTCTCTGCAAGAGAAAATCCCTTGCCACAGCTGCCACTGCCTGGGGGCCTCTGGTCCACTGCCAGGCCACCCCTCTGTGGCTCGCCTGAAATCCCCACACGCGGCAACACTCTCAAGGATCCTGCGGCCCCCTGCGAAGCACAGGCACCCAGTAAGAAAGGCTTCTACATCACTCTGGCTCCCAAATGCCTGAAAGCTAGCTTATTTCCAACAATCTGACAAACTGAAAAACGACCCTCCAGTGTTGGTCTGCTTCATCTTTGACAGAGTCTGTCTCCCTTCCCTACAGAGCTGCACAGGACAGAGAATGCAGTTCAAATCCCTGCTCTGCCCCTGCCTGGCTGTGGGGACATACAACACAGGGTGGATGGAGTGAGATAATGCGTGCAAATGTGCTCGGAAAACAGCAGAATCCCACCTACCTATGGGTAACGCACTCCTCACTCACTCCTTTCCCCATTGCTCTGGATGGGGCATTGTGCTGAGTCCTCAAGATACAATGGTGCACAGGATTCAAGCTCTGCCCCAATGAGTACACACCATTGCTGTTAATGAACTTTTAATTTGGGAATAACTGCAGATTTACAGGAAAACTGCAAGCAGAGTCCAGAGTCCTTGTCAAGTTTCCCCTGTTAACATCTCACATAACCATTTTACATGGGTAACATCTAAGAACCAACACTGTGCTTTACTGTTAACTAAACTTGTTCTGCCTACATTTTAAACTGTTTTGTGGGAAAGTACAAAGTACATGTTATTTACATGTTTGTAGATGTCTTCTGCCTTTGGATATAAAGCACCACAATACCAAAAGTTACCCACTGCCTGAACTCACTTCGCTTAAAACACCACACTGACTATTTGCCAGGGACTCTGATAGTTGCAAGACATCCAAAGATGAATAAGATGTAGTTCCCAATTGCAAAAACCTTGATCTACTGTCTCATAATGGCTGGATTTAATAAGAATGGGAAACTGAGGTATGGCGTAACAGGCTTTTCTAGGTACTGATCACAGAAGATACTCAGCAACCGAACTGCTGGTGACCAGCCAGGATAGGACAAGCAGGTGGGAGAAGGAATTGTAAACAGGCACATATGCACATACACAAGTCTCCATAAGTAGAAAACCCTGAAGGATCAACTCACAGATTCCAGACCCTTACCTGAAATCTCTAACTTCCAGAATACTGCAAAAGATGTTTCGATTAACTTTCCCAGTGACAAAAGCTGCCAGCTGTAAACTGACAAAGAGACTCAGGGGATTGCAACTCCACTCCCAGACACTGGCTTGTATGAAGCAGGTAAGAAAGGATTTCTGCACAAGGGGTTGGGGTAGCTTGTGAAGCAGAGGCCCAGAAGGCCAGGCACAAAGGGGTGAGTGCTGAAGGAGAGAAGTTGGCCAACGCCAAGGGGCTGAGCAGGCTTGCACTGTGAGATCTTGGCTACCTGAAGCACAACCGGCTATCTGGGTTGCTACGAAATCTTTGTATTCTGAAGGGCCAGAACTGTAGCAGAACTCATCAGCTGCACCAGCTGTTTCGGGCTGCAAAGTGTCCAGCCCCTCGGGAATTTCCTGTCTTCCTTCTAGTTCTGTCACTGAGATAAAAAGGGAAAGTGGTGGGGTACAGTGGAGCCTCTGAAAAGTCTCCATTCCTGACAGAATCGAGAGCCATATAACTCTGCCCCAGGTTTCCTGCCACTGATCTGGAGGTGAGGATCAGGTGAGCTGTGCCAGACACCTGCAGCCACAGGCGAGGAGCAGAGCCAAGCCCCAAGGGTGAAAGGGCAGCAGCAGGGAGAGGTGGGCTCCTGAGGGCAACCAAGGGCTTGCCCTGGCCTGGATGCACCCAGCTCCAGACTTCTTGTACATGAGTGAAGTAAACTTTTTCTAACTTTGCTGTCAATCAGACATTCTGTCGACTGACATTCTGTAACTTACAGCCAATGCAATCTACTTGATATCAACAACTGATGTGAAAATGTTCAAACACCAGGCCAACACATCTGTAGGCCTAGGTTCAGGAGCTGGCATGTGGGGTTAATGGCTGAGCTGCAGGGCACACCCTCCCCACACTTGCAGTTCCATGTTCTTTCCTGTTCTCTGGGGGTCTCTTTCTGGTCGAGGAGAACTGAGTCTATGACCACAAGCAGGAAAGAATGTGGAAACCAAAAAAGGAAAAGCAAATCTGGAAATGAAGGACAGCCACCTGAGTAAATGTAAAAAACCCACCCACCCCCTCAGAGCACACTGTGAAGATTATGTCATGACACGAAAATGAACAGTGACCCTCCCTGCTGGGGCAGGGCACAGTTGGTTCTCCTGGGCTCACCAAGGTCTGCAAAGATGACAACTGAATCACTTTACTGAAACCCTCTAGTGCAAACGACTTCTAAGATCTGCTCTTACACCTGCACTCACCAAAACACACGCATTATGAAACCCAGGCTTAAATATTGTGGGATTCAGCATGGGTTCAAGTCAGCCTTGCCACATCTCAAGATAAGAGAGCACAGGGCACAGTCAACATGGCAGCATTTCAGAGTCCAGAAGAGCGGACCCAACCCAGCCCAGGGCCTGAGGTGGCTTGTCAAGGCGCAAAGGCTCCCTTCCCTCCCCCCAGCTCTGCCCTCTGCAGCTCTGTCTCTACCTAGAGTTGAGCCCAGGACTACCCACATGACACAGCTCCTTTGCACTGCTGTGTTGGGGCGAGGGTACTGGAGCCCCAGGCTCAGGCATTAGGGACGGAGCTCCTCGCAGCACCCCCTCAGGAGCATAAACGATGCTAACGAGGGGACTGCTCAGAACCCTATGGCAAAACTTGACCTGTGAACACAAGCAGGCATTGGGCCAGGCCAAGCAGACATTCCTAGAAATGCCTGTTCCAAGAAAAGCCAGAAGCAGGCAAACTCACTGCTGCTCGGGCCTAGAACTGGGTGCTGCAGAGAGAGGGGGTTATTTCCAGGGAAGCTAATGACATAAGTCCAAATGCTGGCCACTAAACTCCTTCCTCCACAGTGGGAAATACCCTGGTCCCTGGCTTGACATTGCTCAATTCCAGTGTGAAGCAGAAGCTCACATCTGAAGCACCCTCCCTGCCACAAGCAGTTTCAATGAACAAAAGTTCCCTATTTTTGCACTGCACTTTATTGGCAGGTAACCTTTTACTCCAATCAAAACCCACGTGAGGTATGTACCGACCAAGGAGCATGAGCTAGGCCCCTCCAAAAGGGAGCACCACCTAAACCTGTGTGGCAAATGCACAAAATAAGGCCTAGGAGTTACCTGCACCTATCAGCCAACTACAACCTCTACTCCACCAAGTCTGCTGGAAGAACACGTCAGGCCAGGCAAGCATCTCTGCGTAGGGAGAGACATCAACGGGTGGATTCCAGGCAGAGCCTGGCAGCTTCTGGCCTCCTCCCTCAGTCTGCACTGGCACTGCTTTTAACCAGCACACCTCCCTTGCCTTCCCAGCTTCCTCCCTCTCTCCATCCAGGGACTAAGAGCCAGCAACCAAATGAAGCTTTCCTGACTTTTAAAAAATTTACAGAAAGAATGGTAGATGGCATCTAAATCCACACCGCACAATTTCCTTAAAGCCATGTAAATGTAGGTGTATGCTCCTTATTTTGAGGCTGAATGATCACCTCTTACTCCAAGACTCTCAGATTTGGAGGCTCTGATCTCCACTGGGGGATATGAATCTACTCCTGTGCTGTGGAGAAGAGCTTTCCTGAGTGTATAGGAGCCCTGGGATCTGGCCATGCTCCATGAATATCAGATGAGGGTGTAATTGACAGCAAAGGCCACAAGAACCCAGGATGTTCCTAGAATATGAGTATGAATGTGTGGACATACATGTGTGTGCACATGAAAGCAAAGGAGAGCAAAACCAGGAAAGGCACGCACCCTTAGATTCCCCTCACCCCCCACCAAAAAGGAATATTTAAAGAAAACAAACAGGCAGAGTGTTCTGTCTAGGTGGGTGGTCCAGAGAGCTGCTTCCTATTGGAGAAGACCCCATCCAGCCCCATTTCCTGCCAGGGCACAGGCTGAAGCTCCCCCAACACAGAAACGAGTAGGCAGGCAGCCTCCACCCCGAGCAAACATCTGGGGCTGTTCTCTCTCAGTGCCTGGCACCAAAACACACAGGGCCACATCGCGTACTTGCAGTGAGTCCCAGCTGGTACATTTCACGCACTGTCAGTTGTTTTAAAAACTTGGAAGATGGGTTATCATACTTTGGTGTGTGTGTGTGTGTGTGTGTGTGTGTGTTATCATACTTTGGTGTGTGTGTGTGTGTGTGTTACTGTCATTTTAAACACAAACTGAAAAAAGCCACTCTGCCATCTACTATGACATCATTTCACAAAACGACTTGGGTTCAACACCAGAAAAGTAAGGCTATAAGACTAAAAAATTGTTCTTTACATTGATTAAGTCTTATGAAACACACATTAGCTATTTCCTTATTTTTCTCGTTTTGCCTTTATCAGGGATAATGCCACGAAGAGCCAGCAACTGTGCCGAGGACTGTGTGCACGTGCGTGTGCACCTCTGACAGCCTCAGGGCCTGTGTACGTGCGTGTGCATCTCCAGGGTCCTCAGGACCCTGTGAGTTTGTCTGTGTGTGGCTCTGAAAGCAGGGTCCATAATGCCAAAATGCTGCTTAGCTCTGATTTTATAAAACTGCTCTTTAATAATTAAAATAAAAGAAAAACGTAAGAGATAAAGAGAGCTGGATGGACAGAAGACATCAGCTAAACTAAAGAAGAATAGACAAAAAATACAGGGAGGTGACATAAGAAAGGAAGTTTTGTTGATGTTTTAAATGTAAGCTCTCTGTGTTGCTAATGCCTCTTCTCCCCACAAAAACCTCAAGATATTTAGAGACCTGCTCAATTCTCAAACCACTGAATGCCATGAAGGCTCTGTTGTAATGATGCGATGTTACAGACTCCATAGCCTGGTACAAAATTGACTCCCTTTTTCATCAGGAAAAAAAAAAGAGAGATGTTATTCCCTAATGATGTCTAAATACAAAATATAAATTTAATATACATGAAAATAAAAATGAATAAATATAAGTTAATTTTATTCGAACCATTCACTCTCAAAATACATTAATACAGCTTACTGGAGCAGACTGAAAACAATCTTATTTTTGGAAATGCTTAGTGTTCACATAAACACTTTCACATATCTCACCTAATGCTATAAAGTCCTGTGAGGCAGGCATTTTACAGGTTAAACTGAGGTTAAATGACCCACCCAAGAAAGCCCAAAAAGAAAGCAAAAGTAAATATTTCCCAAAACCTTAGTTCACTAACCCATCCTACATCACAGAGCAAATCCCATGGAAACAGCCACTGGAAGAACACATAGCATGTGTATCTGATACACACTCTAGGATGCCTCTAACTGATGAAAGCAACAAAACACACCACACTGGGCCTGCGGGATTATTATAAATGATGAGAACTTGAACTTTCACATTTCCTGACTCTGCAAGGCAAGGTGGTTGGGGGAACTGAGCTAAAATTTTAATGTGCTTATGTTATCTCAAACCAGGTTTCTGCATTTTAAGTTCCTGGAAGATCAGAGGGGGGAAGAGTGTTGAGGATTAAGGTCAAGACATAAAATTTGACCTTTCTGAGCATTCTGCTGCAACTGAGTGCCAAGTGAGAGCAGTTAAGTCTCAAAGGTCAGAAACCTGTTGCTCAGCATAATTGGTCAGAATTCCTACTGGTATAGGGATTTGAGGGGAAAGATTTAGGATATAAAACCTTATACTCAAAGTTGAAAAATCATTTTAAAAATCTGTACCTAAATTTAAAACGGTAAGCAATCCATTTTTCATAATTTATGTTGTCATTAAATACAGGAACTCTTAGGCCTCAGGAATGAAAAGTGGCTAAAGAACTACTATTTCTAGTTTGATTATGTAACAAAAGCATGTTCGTCATTAAAAAAATGTGTTATGCTTTTCAATGAAACACTTGCAGCAGGGAAAGAGAAACTCAAGCTATTTCACAGGCCACCTCAATATAACAAGTACCCTCGAAGTTCCAAAAGGGACTGTAAGGTCTCCATAAAGCTTCAGTAGAGCAAAAAATACTTACAGAATCACGGACCATGTGTCAATAGCCTTATTTATGCATCAACTTCTGCTATTTCTAATGGATTTAAAAATAAAAACTTCCCCAAAGAATCACACAAATGCCTACAAGCACAACATACAACATTAGAAAATGCTCCCTTTTCTACCTTTAAGTGAGTTAAGGTCTTGACTTCCTTTTCCAACTGTAACAGAAGGTTCTACCATGGTGAGATTTCAAAAGGACAATAAATCTTAATTCTCAATAAGCACATTCTCTGCACAGTCCCTTTGGCATTAGCCCCAAACATTTATGCTGCAACACACCAAGCCTACTAGAACCTGCGATCCCACTCTACTCCTTCATCCAGATACAGGGAAAGGGCTAAAAAGGGACACCACAAGACATAACACCTCTTTACATGCTCGGTACAGGAGAGAACGGATTCTATTATTACAGGCGAGTCCTCTGGCAAGTCTGCACAGCTCTCTGGAACCCTGAACAGACATGCTGTCTCCCTTGGCCCCCTTATCTTTCCACATAAGCACATCTTCTAAGTAACCGAAACAGAACCCCTGAGCGTCAAAACTTGTTACTTCAACCACCTTTCTGTAACTCTCAAAATACATTAATACAATTTGAGTAAAAATATAACCTTATTTGCAAAAGTGCTTTGAGTTCAAGCCCAACTCTGAAAAAAACTCATTACCCTCCCCCCACATGGGGCACAATTACCAGGGGTGAAAATCTCCTTAGCAACGTGGGACATGACTTCCGGGGATGAGCCTGGCCCTGGCATTATGGGATTGACAATGCCTTCTGGACCAAAAGGGGGAAAATAAATGAAACAAAATAAGGTTTCAGTGGCTAAGAGATTTCAAGAAGAGTCAAGAGGTCATTCTGGAGGTTACTCTTATGCAAGCTTCAGCCAGATATTGTCGATTGCCATGGCATGACAAGCCCCAATCAACAGCATTAATGAAAATCCTAAAGAATACCCAGGGCTCTATCCAAGACTCTATAAAAGTTTCACCCATTAAGTTAATTTTTCAGAAACTTAAAACCTCCAGATTGTTCCTATAGATTGTTCCTATGCCAGATAAGCCTGGAAACCCCGAGATATCAGTCTTCCAAGAACATCAACCAGTTGCATCCCCTATCCCATGATGTCGACACCCCTTTTAAACATGAAGAAGTTAGAACTGTCGTTGCCCAAATATCCCCGAAGATTGAGAGAATGATCAAATGAGAGGGAGGAGTTGTAACACACAAGACAGGATTTAACAAGTGATTATGACTACTGAATCATTATATAGATATTTCTCTTTAGTCTCTAATGCACCGGAACAGCCAGAAGGAAGCACTTGAAATTGTGGAACTGTAACCATACCATACTTTGAAATTTCCTCTATAACTATTTGTCAAACTGTATTTCAAAATTTATCACTTTTCTGCATATATGTTTCTTTTTTTTTTACATGGCCATTCATCAAAGCTGAAGTTGCCCTAGGCAGACTACTAAGAAACCAGCACTTTTGGAACATAACAATAAAAATAAAGTCACTATATATGTTAAAAGAAAAAAGTGCTTAGGGTTCATAGAAAACACTTTCACAATACGATCTCACCTACAAAACTCCTGAAGGCAGGAAGAGAATGGAGGGTGACAGTGATTTACCCAGGGTGGATGGAGCTGGTTTTAAACTGTGGATTTTCCCACTTCTAGGTCTACTGCCTCCCTGTCTGCAGTCCAGGGCTGCTCGGCACTGAACCATGACTTGGTGAGTCCGGGGCTCACCCCGACACTGAGGAGGCTGTGCTCCTGGCCAGGCTGTGCAGTCCTCAGGGCAGGTTAAGGACAGGTGGCTGTGTGCCAGATGACAAATGGCCAGGGGGCTTTACAGTTTGATCCTGCTGTAGAACCATACTGCCAATCAGGTACTGACAAGTTCAACAGTGTGAAAGAATCTTAAGTTGAGATAAAAGGAAAGCAACTAATCCAAAAATAGCCACCAAAAACAGAGGCTAGAAGACTGCTGTGATCTTCACAGAAAAGCAGTGGTTCACTTCCTTCCGTACACACCATGCCCTCCAACCACTTCTGTTTCTTGACACGACTTGTAACCAAGGAAGTTCTTTAATGTTCCTTCCCCCTGTCCAAACCCAGGCTGCCCCTCGTCTTCCCAACGCCCCTAGTCAGGTCCCTCCTCCACTAGCTTCAGTTCAGAAACTCACCTTTTCTGTGAACTATCAAACCTCGGTATGGGTAGAGCATACCTGCCACTGCTTCCTACCTGCCCATGCCGTTTTCTAGTCTAACTCAATACCACCTGTCCTCCACCCTCCTACCTCACACTTCCCCACATCAGTTGATCTGACTCAAGCCCCATTTTTTTTAATTCAGTTTTATTCAAACACATGCACATAACATACAATCATCCATGGTATACAGTCAACCGTTCACAGTATGATCATCTAGTTATGCGTTCATCACCACAATCTATTTCTGAACATTTTCCCTACATCAGAAAGAATCAGAACAAGAATAAAAAAATAAAAATGAAAAAAGAACACCCAAACAATCCCC
>PVKY010006018.1:0-16522 GCA_004027775.1 Bradypus variegatus
CTGCCACCCTGTATTCCTTCCAGGCACCTCACAGCAGATATGGCTAGCTGGTCACCAATTCTGTTTCTTCTTCACCATGGACACACAGATAGACCACATTTTCCAGTCTCTTGGAGTTAGATGTCATCAGATGACTGAATTCTAGCCAACAGAACATAAGCAGAATTGATGGGAGCTAGTTTCAGGTCTGGCCTCTAAAATGTCCTTCATAATTTCCCCTTCCTGTAATGACAGAGTTAAGTTCCTATGGGACCAATGTCCCCACAGAAAATGACTATAAAATCTGAACATAAAACAAAAAGCAATTAAAGGTATTGGAAAGTGAACAGAAGGACAGCTGCTAATGAAAAAAATACATGCTCTGACAGAAGGCTTGTATCTAGAATATATAAAGAACTCTCAGGACTAAATAATAAGACAAATAATCCTATTTTTAAAAATGGGCAAAAGACTTGAACAGACACTTTACAAAATCAAATATACTAACAGCCAATAGCCACACACAAAAAAGATGCTCAACATCACTGCTCCTCAGGAAAATGCAAATGAAAACTACAGTGACTACACACCTATTAATGTATCTTAAGTTTAAAACACTGGAAATTCCAGGTATTAGTAAGGATATGGGACAAATAGAACTCTCATACATTGCTAGTGAGATGGTAAAAGAGGCAAGATAGAACAGTCATTTTGGCAAACAGTGTATAGTATCTTATAAAGTTAAACATAGACTTACCACATGACCCAATAGTTCCAGAGTATTTACACAAGAGAACTGAAAACATATGTACACACAAAGATATATATCCAAATGTTCATAGCAGCATTATTCATAATATTTAAAAACTGAAACTCCACCAAATGTCCATCAATTGGTGAAGGGATAAATGAATAATGCAGTATTCATACAAGGAACTACTACTCCACAATAAAAAGAAACAAATTCTTAACACAAACATCAACATAAATTAATCTCAAAAACATTATGCTGAGCAAAAGAATCTTGGCACAAAATAAAATGCATATTGTATTCCATTCATATAGAATCTAGAACAGCCAAGACTTAGTGTTGACAGAAAACAAACCAATGGCTGTCTGGAGCTAGAGATAGGAGAGGGATTGGACATAAGGCATGTGTTCCGGTTTGCTAATGCTGCTGGAATGCAAAACACCAGAAATGGATTGGCTTTTATAAAAGGGGGTTTATTTGGTTACACACAGTCTGAAGGCCACAAAGTGTTCAAGGTAACACATCAACAATTGGGTACCTTCACTGGAGGATGACCAATGGTGTCTGGAAAACCTCTGTTAGCTGGGAAGGCATGTGTCTGGTGTCTGCTTGCTCCCAGGTTGCGTTTCAAAATGATGTGCTCCAAAATATCTGCATCAGCTTCCAACGGCTGTACTCAGAATGTCAGCCTCAGCTACAGCTAGCTGTGAGCTCCTTCTGTCTCATGTTTTATAGTGCTCCGGTGAACTAATCAAGGCCCACGCTGAATGGGTGGGGTCACACCTCCATGGATATACTGAACTAATAGGCTCCAACCTAATCCACACTAATACGTCTGCCCCCACAAGACTGCAATAAAGAATATGGCTTTTTCTGGGGACATAATATATACAAACCAGCACAGGGCACAATGCTGGTTTTATGACTGTATACAATTATCAAAAAATCATCCAACTGTCCCATCAAAATGGATGGATTTTTTCAGATGAAATGTATATCCCAATAAAGCTGGAGAGAAACCTTCACATGAACCTCTCTTTCCTCCCTATTTGCTGGCTGATGATGGCACCCAGAGAGGCTTTGAAAGCCATGAGTTGATGACGGGAGAGCCGCCATCACCTGGGTCTCTTAAAGAATGTGTGGGCGGACCTCTGACAGAGGTCACTGACCAAGGACCCCTACAATATGAGTGAGAGATAAACATTAACACTGTTATGCCCTAAAATTTAGGGGATTACAGACACAATGATTTCCTTAACTAATATATCTCCAAAGTAAATTTCACAATCAAGACAGCCTAAATTGTTCTTGCTCAATTCATATTATTTAAAGAAACATCAGTGGTAACCCACATGACCCAAATAAAGGAACAATTAAGTAAATTATGGTCCATCCATTCTATATAAATTTATTATATAACCACTTACATAGTAATTATGAGGATCATCTAACCTGGAGATACTCAAAATATGAAATGAAAAAGGCAAAACACAAAACTGTATCTATGCTATTGTATCAGTAGTCGCAGACACCTTGAATTGTGTTTGTCCAAGGCTTTCATCATATTCAGGCCTATCTGAAGCAAACTATCTGGGGTACATTTGCATGTGGGACTGAGAATGCTCCAGAGTAAAACTCCATCCTAAGGAAGAGAGAACCAAGTCACATGTACTCAGCCCAGGAACAAAGAGTCAGCAAAGAAAAAGGTGATTGTGAGAGGACTCTGCTCTCTGCCATTTAGTTTGCCCTCTCCCACACTCCATGGACTCACAGATGCTCAGGGAGAATGGACTGCAATAAAAAGCCTGCAAGAAACAGAAGCACAGTTTCAGTAAAATCTATATGCTTGACCTTGAGAGCCCTCATGTGCACCGTTTTGTCCCCTATGTCCCTGGTTCTGACATGCAGAGTTTGTTGGAGGAGTACAAACAAGCTCACCAAGCAGTGGACCCAACCTTTGTCAGCCGACGGAACGAGGCATCACACTGGTGGGGTCAGGGAAGCTTCTGAGCTCCCTGAGGTTTCTGTGGCGGCTCAGCAACAGATGCCATTTCCAAAGGGAGCTGCTGAAAAAGAAGAGGAAAACTGGAGATGATGCACAACAGCTAGGAGGATTAACTTCTGAGGACTCCAGAGGTAGTCAGGAAGGATTTCAGCAGGAGTGGACTTTCTGCAGAAGGAGTAAGGATGGAATCAGAGAAATATCGTTTGATTACTTGCTGTTACTGTGGCCTGATGTTCACCCCCAGGCTGGTCTAATCTGTGGATACATAAGATTTGTGTGTGTATGTGTGTATGTGTGTGTGTGTGTTTAATTATATCTTGGTAAGACAAATAGGCAAACATATAAAGTGTGAGCTAGAACATAGAAAAATTAAAATATTGTAAGATGGGAGGATTACAGAAAAATTCTTTATTTTATTTTGATTGCTTTTCAGGTTATTATTATGCTGTTTTTATGGAACTTAATACACACAATTCAGTCCTTCAGTTATTTGTCCTACAATTTCTGAACAATTTATTCCTTCTGTTTTCATAGCATAAACACTAGAAGAACAGAAAAAATAAGACATCATGATCTCCTCTGATCAGTGTATTGTCTAAAACATAGCTTTCTTTTAGAGGATTTTTTTTTTAATTCTTATTTATTTATTTGCTTCCTGTCTCTCGTCTCAATAGCAAGTTTATCATTCTTCTGGATTTTGATCATGGCCCATTTTATAGAAAGAAAACTGAGGCAGCAAACAAAGAGAACTTCTCCTGGGCCAGCAGTGACATTGTGAGTCAACAAGGCTTAGTATTTATCACCTGGAATTTCTAGCTGGTCCTGAATCCCTGGCTCACCAGTGATTTACTTTGATTGATGATTAACATGAGTGTCATAGCTCAGAAAGAATGAGAGGCTCTCTTGATAACTGAAAATTCCATGTGTTTATAGTCAATCTTATTTAGTCCAAGCCTCAGAAAATAATTCCCTCATAATGTGTTCAATCATTCATTGAATATTTGTTTATTTATTCATCCAACCTATATTTCTGGACCTGAGATTGTGTTAGATGTTGGGGATAAATAGTTATATTAAGCTAATATTATGAGGGCACAGATATATAGAAACAAATAGGTATCAAAAGTGTTTCATAATAGCAATGTGTGTTGTGGAACATAATTGAGAGAGAAGGATGAACTTTTCCTTAAAAGAAGAGAATGTGGCCTGCCTTCCTTGTTGTTGGTGGCAAAAGTTTACCAAGGCTCACAGAATCTTTCCAGGCTACAGTAGCTTTCCTCTTAGCCTAACACTGACTGCTAAACTGACACTGCGTATTTAAAGTCTTTTTATGGCAGGTACCAATTTTTATATTAGTTAGGAAAGGCTAAGCTGCTTTAACAAAGGTCCCAAATTATAGTACTTAAAAAATTGAAGTTTATTCCTCTCGCAGGTAGTGGTCCCATGGTGAGCCGTCAAGGCTGCTGGGCAGCTCCACTCCATGAGGTCATTCGGGGACTCAGCCTCCTTTCGCCTTGTTGCTGCACTGTCCCCCCTTTGGTACTGTCCTTGTTTGTATGATCACAGTTGTTCCTGATGTAAGAACTTATCATTCTTCCCTGAATAGTGCACAACAGTTTCCAATACAATGCCGAATGTCCATGTTCGAAAACAACAGTGAAAAGATATTAAACGTGTTAATTCTCTTTCAAAACAAGGGTATAGGAACCATGGATTATTTTTGGTTTCAAAGAGGATTTAGAGTCCCCTACTACTACTCTGTTTAACAACATGTGCTTTGACACAAAATCACTGAAGCAGAATCTTTTCCTTCTTTGCTTCCTTTTCTCCTGTCCTTGTTCTTTCGTTCCCCCTTTTCTCTGGCTCTCTTTTTTTTAAAAAAAAAAAACAGCTTTATTGAGATATAATTCACATACCATATAATCCACCCATTTAAAGTAAACAATTCAAAAAAAGCAAAAACAAACAAAGAAAAGAAACAGAATAAACAATTCAGTGGTTTTTAGTGTATTCAGATATGTGTAACCATCACCACAGTCAATTTTGCAACCATCACCACAGTCAATTTTAAAACAATTTCATCACCTCAAAAAGAAACCCCCAAACCTTTAACTGTCACTTTCTTATCACTCCCACTCCAAATCCACCCGCCCCCCACCAAATTACTAATCTACTTTCTGTCCCTGTAGATTTGCCTATTCTGGATTTACATACGAATGAGTTTATATAATATGTACTCTTTTGTGACAAGATTCTTTCACTTAGCATGTTTTCAACATTCACTCATGATTCATGTTATAACTTGTATCGGTACTTCACTCTTTTTATGGTCTGATAATATTCCATTGTATGGATATACCACATCGTTATTTTTTATCCATTTGTCAGTTGATAGACATTTGGTTGTGGGAAAGGTTTTCTTAAAAGAAAGCTGAGTAAGACCTTCCAGCATCTTGAGGAACATGTGATATGTGGAACATATTGTGGGAAACACTGCAGGACTGCCTCCACAGATTTAGGCACAGATGAAGCTAAACTAATCCAGCTCCACAAAGCCATTCAAAAAGAATTTCTGAAAGAAAGAAGCTCCAATTTGGCAAGAAAAGTGGAGAAATAATCTCCCAAATTAATAATTGACTCCAATTAAATGTATAAATGATAAATTATTATGTTTGAAAATATATCTACTATGCCTGTATTTTTTAAGCTCTGAAATGTTTGCATAGATTATCTCCACTAGTCTTTTCCATTAAAACTAGGTTTCTGAATTTGTTGCTGAGTTAAAAATTCACTGATGTCAAAATAATTTCCTTGTTTTCTGCAGTCTTGTGACAGAGAAACTAAAGGAAAAATGGAGGCTTACTGAGGAGCTCCTGAGGTACATTCCAAATGAGTTCTGAACTTCACACATCATATTACATTAAGGACCTCACAAGACTTTTAAGTGATTCTTCATACCAAATGCTCTGAAAAAAAAACAAAATAACAAAATAACTAATCTACTCTCTTGTTTATTTTATAGTAATATTTGGCTTCTTGAAAGAAATTTGAGTCCGAACCTCAAAAAATCTATATATGATCAAGTTGTTCATCTCATTTAGTAAATTAGAAGATCAAAGGAGAAATAATTTAAAGGGTGATTTACCAGGAGAGTTAAAACTACTCAAGTCTAACTTTTAATCTGTTGTATAATTATTGAATCATTTTTCTTGGTTCTATCACACTCAAATATAGCTGAAAGTACTAAAGAAAAATAACATTCTTCACGTGTGTTTACTACTACGATTCTATCTTCGCGGTGACGCGGGTATGGGTCACACCAAGCATTATAAAACAACCACCACCGTGACCACAGCAACAATATAGAACAGCGGTGTTTGACCAATTTTAGTGGCATCAAATACGTCTACCCACCCACCAGTTTCAAACAGCCACACGATGGGGCACTGTCCCCGTTGCCGCCGGCGAGGCCCATGCGGAGAAGGTGAGGCGGAAGGACGCATCCCGCACGGGGTGTGCGTGATCCCCGCGGTCTGAGGTCCCCAGAGGGCCGTCTCCGCCCCGCCGCCCGGCCCCATTCAGGAGTCCCAGCCCCAGCCTGAATCCCTGCTGTGCGCCCTTCTACGCTGCAGCCTGGCCTGACAGGGGTACCCAAGGAGTCCCAGGCTCCCCTTTGTTCCCAGCCCGAGCTGGGATCAGCGATTCTCTCGGGTCCCAGGACAGGTATGATCGTGATGCAGCAATCCGGCTCCGTGCAGGAGGTTGTGGACTGTCTCTCAAATGTGGGATCGTGGACCAAAGCGCACATCTCCCATGTCAACAGAAAATTCAGAAGTTTCTGATGGCCTGGGTAGAGTCCAATGCAACGGTTAGAGAGGGATACAAGACACCCTTCACACAGTGCCATAACAACATTCCCTTTTTCATCTTTCCCACCGGCTTGGGTGATGTCCTGATCAGATTTTATGCTCATCAAGTAACCTCAAATTGATATCAATACAATCCTCCCAAATCATGACATAAATAAACCCTGGTTATCTGGTGACCAGTCTTCTAAACCATCACGTATCCAGAAACAGCTCCCATGTGCCACATAGCGTGCAGGGTCCGAAAGAGCAGGGGAAGAAATTGTGGCCGGTCTCCTGGTGAGGACAACTGCTTGGGTCAGGGCTGGTAGACAGCAGCTCCGCATGCTCTACTTCCTGCCTAGTCTCAGGACGGGGATGCTTAAGCCATTGATTGGCCAGGGGTGATCAGGGGAATGTCCAGTAGTTTCTGGAGGCCATGATTGTGGGCACAGGAGGGGCTCCCCTGGCCTGTTCTCCCCCTGTTCTCTCATAGTGTATCCCTCTTTCTCTGAGGCAATCCCTATTCCACTTATATTTGGTGCTCAGTCTTTCCAAACTTCTTTGAACCTAGACACAGGCAAACAAAGTGAGTACTAAAGGTAAACAAAGTGAGTGCTAAGCATCTTTGCTTTGTGTTGCATTTCTGGACCTTACACAGTATAGGCTTTCTACTATGTAGAGAAGAATCAAGTAAGAATTGAACTTGTTCTTGACTCTGAGAAACTAAAATCAACTGGGATTAAATATTTGGATAAACCCAGTTACTTATTTTTCACCTCCTTGAAATTTTACAAATCCAAGGGAATTGTATTGTGGCAGACAAATAATGTCTAATACTGCTACCCTGTGAATTTTCCTAGATAGTTTCTTTTCCCTGTTGATGTTTTGATTCTGATTCCTCACTCTTAAGCAGATACTTTGGATTCCAGAAAATCAAGACCCAAATATATTAGGGGAAGTCTCAAATATATTAGGGATATATATATACACACACATATACATATATAGAGAGAGATATAGATATATATAGAGATAGATATATAATATTATAGATATATAGATACATATATAAATATATCTATCAATAGATATATAGATATATATTATACAGATATATATCTATATCTATCTATCTATATATCTATATATCTATATCTATCTCTCTATATATCTATATGTATATACACATGCATATTAGGGATATATATTAGGGAAAGTCCCTGCAGTTCTGCGGTCATCACCTCATGCCATCCAAGTACTGTCACTATTGTGGATTGTTTCTTGAGCAACTCTTTGTCAACAGTAAAGACTCAGGACATACTGAGGTGCCAGATTCATAAAACACTTTTAGTTGCTTAATATATTTCAATACATATAGTGTATATTATGTGCCAGATATTGTTATTAGCATTTTTATATACAGTCATTTATTTATTATTCATAGCAACCCATGAGGTGCATTCTGTTACTATCTTCCATAACACAATAATGATAATATTAACCTCTACATGAGGCAAATAGAGATTTAAAAACCGTCCAATGTCAGGCAGCTAATTCATGGCACAGCTGAGATTTGAACCCATGCAGTCTCATTCCAAGGTTCACACTTACTACCATAGCACTTTGTTGTCTTTCTGCTTGCTTTACGGAAGACAAGTAAACAAATAAATACCAAGAAAATATCCTTAGACTGTCTGCCTCTGGCCTAGGATATGTTCAGCACTAACTTCCCAAACTAATTGTTATTTAAAGTATTACCTCGCGGCTGGAGGCGCTGCCCCGCTCCCTCCCCGCCGGAGAAAGGCCCTGCCCCGCCCCTGCATCTCCCGGCCGCCCCGCCCACCCCCTGCCCTCGCCTCCGCGGGCGCCGCGCACTCCCCGCCAGCCGCAGCCCGACACGCCGGGCGGCCCCCAGTCTCCCGCGGCCGCCTCCCCAGGCGTGGCACAAGGGCTCGCCGCACCATGGCAGCAGCGCGGCACAGCGCCCTCGACTTCAAGCTCGGCGCCAAAGCTGATGGCGAGACCATTCTAAAAGGCCTCCAGTCCATTTTCCAGGAGTCAGTGCATACCTGGCAGGACCACGGCTATTTAGCAACCTACATGAACAAAAACGGCAGCTTTGCCAATTTGAGAATTTACCCACATGGATTGGTGTTGGTGGACCTTCAGAGTTATGACAATGATGCAGAAAGCAAAGAAGAAGTTGACAATCTCTTGAATGAAGTAGACGAAAGAAGGAAAGAACTGAATCAGGACAGTATTGTGAAGGTGAAGTGATTACCACCCATCCTACGAGGAGGTGCCATTGACAGATACTGGCCCACTGCTGATGGGCGCCTGGTTGAGTATGACATAGATGAAGTAGTGTATGATGAAGACTCACCTTATCAGAACATTAAAATTCTGCACTCAAAGCAATCTGGAAATATTCTCATCCTCAGTGGGGATGTTAATTTGGCAGAGAGTGATTTGGCATATACCCAGGCCATCATGGGCAGTGGAAAAGAAGATTACACTGGCAAAGACATACTGATTCTGGGAGGCGGAGATGGAGGCATGTTATGTGAAATAGTCAAACTGAAACCAAAGATGGTCACTATGGTAGAGATTGACCAAATGGTGATTGAAGGGTGTAAGAAATATATGCGAAAAACTTGTGGAGACATCTTAGACAATCTTAAAGGAGAATGCTATCAGGTTCTAATAGAAGACTGTATTCCAGTACTGAAAAAGTATGCCAAAGAAGGGAGAAAGTTTGACTATGTGATTAATGATTTGACAGCTGTTCCAATCTCCACATCTGCAGAAGAAGATTCCACATGGGAGTTTCTCAGACTGATTCTTGACCTTTCAATGCAAGTATTGAAACAGGATGGAAAATATTTTACACAGGGGAACTGTGTCAATTTGACGGAAGCCCTGTCACTCTATGAAGAACAGCTCGGGCGCCTGTATTGTCCCGTGGAATTCTCAAAGGAGATTGTCTGTGTCCCTTCATACTTGGAGTTGTGGGTATTTTACACTGTTTGGAGGAAAACTAAACCTTGAAGATTAATATCACCTAATCATGTGTTCTGCAAATAGCCATCCTGACCTTTATAAGCTGTAGGTGACACCGAAATGAGTCAGGCAATTGATTGCGAATTCCTTTAAAGTTTTTTTTAATTTTAAAAAACAAATGGAAAAATGTATATTTTGATGAGCTAGGGTGTTATTTTTTGAAAGTCAGCTAAAGGATGATAGGCAGCCCAGTGAAGGCTGCTGAATGCACTGAACCCCTAGAATGTGATTTTTGTTACTTTTGATTTCTTTGTTGGTTTTTTTGTTTTGGTAGACCTTCAATTTGGATGTTAGGAAGAATGGACAGCATTGTTTTGTTCCTGAGGGAAGTTCTTGATAGTGTTTCTTGACAACAAATTGACTTAGATAACAAAATTTGGTGCTTATAAGAGAATTTAAAAAATGAAATAGCATTGCTTCCATTAAAATCACAAAAGAGAAAAAAAAAGTATTACCAAGGATGGGAATGCCAGTGATATTCCTTTTGGCTCCTGCCTGGCTCTCTACTCTCTAAAGATCTCCCTATCCCCACAGTACATCCATTGATCCCCACTTGCTGGTTCACCTCCATCCTGACTTAGAGATGAACTGATCCCCAGGAGGAGGATTTAAGAACTATAAACAATTTAAGAACTATAGGGTCAAAGCGCATTGATTTAGAATCGAGTCAGTCTCTCTGATAGTCCTTCTGGGACCTTGTATTTTTGCTTCTTGAGTTCTTGATTGGTTTGGCTTAATCAGTTTGATGACATCATTGGCTTCTAGGTATATGAAAATAGAAAATTTTGAAAAAGGCTGCAACATGGGGAAAAAGAACAGAACGTAGGGGCTGGATCTAGTTCAGATGCACAAAACAAATTGCAGAGATTTGAAGCTGAAAGCAGTATAGTAGAGAGCTGTATTCAAGTGGGGTTGGAGGTGCTGCTTTGGAAGATATTTTACCCAAGAAAAACACTTCTGTCTTTTCCTGAAAAAGAAGCTAATTGTCCTCAAACTTCCAAGAAAACTCACTCCTGACCTTGTGGTTCAAATTGACCTAGGACGATAAATTGATCCCATTTTAAAACTAGCCATGCATAGAAGTGAACAGAGGTCAGAGTGACAGACAGCCAGTCAGAGGAGTCAAAAGAAGCCTGGAGATCTTCTAGTTGATGGGTCAGTAACTGGTGACCACAGTCACATGATTTTTGGGGCCCAGAGAACGTTTCAGAAAGTAATTTGGACTCTCTATGTGAGTTACTACTTTGCCTCAACATGGATAAATGCACCAACAAGGTCAAAACAGTAGGTAAATAAGGGACCCATTATGGCGTCCCATCAAGAAAATGGTGAAGAAAGTTGAAATCGGCCAGCATGCCAAGTGTACTTGTTCCTTCTATGGCAAAATCAAGATGAACAAAGGAGCTGTGGGGATCTGGCACTGTGGGTCCTGCATAAAAACAGTGGCTGGTGGTGCCTGGATTTATGACATCACTTGTGCAGTCAGAGTCAAGTCTACCATCAGAGGAATGAAGGGATTGAAAGATCTGTACAAGTTCCACAATTTGAAACATCGCTAGCCTATAATAAATGGGTTAATTTATGTAAAAAAAAAAAGGAATTTGAGCCAACATTGGAAAATTAAGGGATTTCACATACTAATCAAAACATAGAGTTTCTTTTGAAATGTCTGAAAACATTGCAACACTGACCTCTTTAGAAGGGCTAGGTGCTCGCTGGTTCCCCCAGGGGCCTACTTTCCTGAAGCCAGGAATTGAGTTATTAGGGAATTGAGAGGTGTGGAGCTGCAGTGACAGGTATGAGTTAAATCACATATTAAAGTGCATGTGTACCATATGGCATCTCATCATGGAAGAGGTCCTGGGTTTAATGTTATCAGAAATTGCCTAGGCTCCAAAAGAAGTCTATGGGGCTCCCAGTGTGTCCCCCAGAAAACTGTCTGGGATCTCAAATGTTCTTTGGCCTGGAGTTAGTTTAAATTCTTAGTCCCAGGACTTGCACTCTCCCTTCACAACCCCAACAACTTACTTCTGGTTTTTAGCTGCTTCCTTTCCCCACACCAGCTCAGACTTGATTTCAATATCCACTTCCAGCTTATAATAGATGAATATTTACTCTTTCAAAAAACGATTTCTGATTGCCTATAATGTGCCAAGTGCCCAAGCTGCTAGGGGTTGAAGATAGGACAAGCCCTCTCCAGAGAGAAACTGAACCGTGGACAGTGGCGCCACGTGATTAAAAGGTTTGTGAGAACGAGTTGGGGGGAGTACATCTGACTTGTTAATGGAAATCTGTCCACCAGGTGGCGCTGAAAATACCAGTTTGGCAAAACAACTACCAAAAAAAAAAAAAAAAAAGCAAAGTTTACCCACGGAAGATTCCAAATAAGACTACGACTTCTATGGAACATCTTACAGTTACTTTTCCTAACCCCTCGGTGCTCTGTGTGCGAGGTGGGGACATGGAGCAACACAAAGCTCTCATACGCACCCTTCAACACTACCTTTACTCTCTTCTCAAGGCAGAACACCTCAGAGGGAGACTACGGAAGAAGCAGCCATGGGTGAGGGGTGCTCTTAGGAGGAAAGTCTCCCATTTGGATGGAAGGCTGGTGCTTACATGAGCTCATTACCTACCGAGCTCAGAGTCTTCCAGGAGCAAGTCACTTTCTGGCTGCTGTGGCCCTGCCCTCTCCCTGTCTGCTCTGTGCAATTTCATTACATACATTGATTTTTTTATGTGAGATTTCTTCCAGCTGCTTATAGTTTTTCAGGAAAAAAAAAATCTAACTATAATAAATTAAAAGAAATGTAAACAGAAATTAATGACCCAGAAAGGATATAATTCCTCCATATATCAACTCTTAGAGATATGACTGTTAAGAATATGGTATATATTCATCTAGGATGTTTTTGTTTTGTAGTTTGATAGTTTCAGGTATTTACTTCTAGCTGTTCCAATGCATTAAAACCTAAAGTGGGTGATCTATATAGTGCATAAGAATGTCCACCAGAGTGGCCTCTCAACTCCATTTGGAATCTCTCAGTCACTGAAACTTTATTTCATTTCATTTTGCACCCCCCTTTTGGTCAAGACGATGTTCTCAATCCCACGATGCTGGGGCCAGATTCATCCCTGGGAGTCATATCCTGCGTTGCCAGAGAGATTTACACCCTTGGGAGTCAGGTCCCACATAGGGGGGCAGGCAGTGAGTTCACCTGGCCGAGTTGGCTTAGCTAGAGAAAGAGAGACAGGGCCACATCTGAGCAACAATGAGGCACTCTGGGGGAGACACTTAGGCACAATTTTAAGTAGGCCTGGCTTCTCCTTTGCAGTAACAAACTTCATAAAGGCAAGTCTAAAGATTGAGGGCTTGGCCATCTAAATTGGTAGACCCCAATGCTTGTGAGAATATCATTAATATCATTAATATTTCCACATTTACCCTGAGTCCCTCAAGGGGGCTTTGCAAATACATTTTTATTCTTTGTCCAGATTTCTCTGGGATGTATTGGGGCTTCACACTAACCTGTCCAAACCAACAAGATTTCACTCCCTGTTCAACATTCCATGTAGCTGTGTTGTTTGAATAAACTGACCCTACAGGTTAAATTATATACTGTGCTACAAAAAATATATATAGATTTTGTACCTAATAAACATCTCTTCCTTTGGTCTCATACAAAAGTTGACGTTTTAAAACACCATCTGTATCATCTTTTACTCTTTAGTCTGATATACCTTAGTCCTAACCAAATACATTTTGTTCATATCTCTAATTTAAGTCTGATCTCTTTTTTTTCATACTCTTTAACATTTGCAGTAAAGGGTAATGCTGACATTCATAGCTGCTGGACTCTGGTTCTGAGTCTCAGGTGTCATAAAGATACTGAAAATTCCAGGGACTGACCAGATTATAAACAAAGAGCTCAGCATCTCAGAATTTAGAAATAGCCATTACAATTCATGAATAGATACAACTGCTGTAAGCACTTACAATCTAGAAACCTTTACAATAAGGCTTCCCCTGATAACCTATGCTCTCAGATTCAATTCTCAGAGTTTGTACATTATAGTTAGTCCATATTAGTGAGGCATTATAATGTTTTTCTTTTCATTTCTGGTTTATTTCACTCAACATGCTGTCCTCAATGTCTGTTCACCTCACAACTTCATTTTGTCTTGTAGCAGCTCAATATTCCATTGTATGTATACACCACGGTTGGCCATTTGTTCATCAGTCAGTGTACCCTTAGGCTACCTCCATCCACTGTGAATCCTTTCTTCTGCCTCTCCAAGTCTGCTGTTGTATGTCTTCATTGTGTTTTTCATCTCTTCTATTGTGTCTTTCATTCCCATAAGTTCTGCATTTGTTTTTTCAAGCTTACAAATTCTTCTTTATGGTCACCCAGTGTCTTCTTTATATCCTTCATTCCTTTCGTCACATTTTCTTTCAACTCACTGATTTGATTTAGAAGATTTGTGTGAACATCTTTAAATAGTTGTTTCAACTCTTGAATCTCAGTTGAGGTGTTAGTTTGTTCCTTTTATTGGGCTATATCTTCAAGTTTCCTGGTGTGGCTCATGATTTTTTGCTGTCTATGCATCTGATTTTCTTGATTAGTTTATTCTGGAGGTTGTTTTCTCTCTTTTGCCTTGGGTTTTCTTGTTGGTTTTCTTTGATCTCTATATTTCTTTGTTTCTCTCACTGGCCCATTGTCATATTGGCTCTGCCCTGCCGGTCCACCCCCACCCCCCACCCCCCAAATCAAGCACCCACCGTGGCCTGCCTCAGGGATGGGAATTAGGCACTGGGCACCCCAGCAAGTTCACTGTGTGTGGTAATACAAATCTGCTGGCTTCCAGTGGTGCTGTTTTCCATTGGTCAGTAAGACCTGGGTTTGTTTTAGAGCCCTGCTTTTACAGTTGGGTTGTCAATATTTCTCAGCCAAAACTGGGCTGGGTTTCTGTGCAGGGCATGTAGACCAGCACATGTTGTTCTAATGAAGGGTCTGAAGCATCCTTTTAAAAGGGTTTCTATTCCCTTGCACTTTCCAGACTGTCCAGCAGATGGTGCTTTTCAGGAACTTAATTGTCCTCAGAACCTGCTTTACCTCTGAGCACAGGCTGTCTATAGGTGAACTGAAACTGTGGGATTCCTATGCCCTCAATTTGCCAACCAAAATCTGACTCAACATGGGGCTGCACCTGTGGCAGAGAACTCCCTCAGCTGACACAGTACTCCTGCCATCCCCAAGGCAAGGAAATGGCCACCAGCTGCTACTTCCCTCAAGGGTGGAGGAAGGGTTTTCAGACCCAGGGCTGGAAACTCAGTCTCTGTCCACGTTTTCTTGGTCTCTTTTTCCTCCACTGACCTGGGCCTTGCATTGTCCTCCCCTGTCCCCTGGGTCTTCAAACAGTGGGGGTGTGTCTCACTGTTGTGAGAGATTTTAAAATCAGTGCCTCTGGTGGGAGGGTTCACATCTACTGATTCTGTGCCTTTCCCATACTGAGCCTGAGTGAGGGGGAAAGGAGAGGACCAGCTGGTCTGGGACAGAAGTTTCCTACATGATATTTCTTCTCTTTCTTCAATTCAGCATCTGCAGGGTCCTTCTCCAGCCTATACCCTCCTCCAGAGTTTCAAAAAATTCAGAGTTGTCCTTTTTTCATTGAATCTCTGGAGAGAAGTTTTCAGTAGCTGTTTACTTTGCCATGTTGATAATGCCACTTCCCTAAACACTTCTGAGAAAGAACAAGTTGGAGGACTCACATTTTCAGATTTTCCAAGTTATTTCAAAGCTGCAGTAATCAAAATGGTGTGTTACTGGCATAAGGAGAGGCAAAAAGACCAGTGGGATGGAATTGAAAGTCCAGAAATGACTCACATCTATGGCTAACTGATTTGCAATGAGGGGGTCAAGAGTATGCTAAGGGGAAAGAATAGTCTCTTCACCAAATGGTGCTGGGAAAACTGGGTATGCACATGCAAAAGAATAATGTTTGAGTCCTATCTCACACTATATACAGAAATTAGCTCAAAACAGATCAAAGTTCCAAATATAAGAGCTAAAACTATAAACTCTTAGAAGATAAAGTAGGGGTAAGTATTCATGACCTGGGATTCATCCGTGGATTCTTAGGTATGACACCAAAAGCATGAGCAACAAAAGGAACAATAGATAAATTCAGTTTCATCAAGTCAAATACCCTTTTGTGTATCAAAGGACACTATTTAAAAAGTTAAAAGACAGGCTGAGCTGGAATTGAAGGTGGGGGTTCAGCTGCAGCCTGAGAGTGGCCCCAGCCTAGACGGCAGTTGTTCTAGTTCCCTAATGCTACCGGAATTGCAAAACACCAGAAATGGATTTGCTTTTATAAAGGGGGTTTGTTTGGTTACACAGTTACAGTCTTAAGGCCATAAAGCGTCCAAGGTAATGCATCAATAGAGTACCTTCACTGAAGGATGGCAAATGGCATGCAGAAAGCCTCTGTTAGCTGGGAAGGCACAAGGCTGGCATCTTCTCCAAGTTCTGGTTTCAAAATGGCTTTCTACCAGAATGTTCCTCTCTAGGCTGCAGCTCCTCAAAATGTCACTCTCATTGTTCTTGGGGCATTTGTCCTCTCTTAGCTTCTCCGGAGCAAGAGTTTGCTTTCATGGCCATCTTCAACTGTGTCTCATCTGAATCTCCTCTCTCTCAGCTCATGTGCCTTCTTCAAAGTGTCCCTCTTGACTGTAGCAAACTCACTCCTTCTGTCTGAGCTTATATAGTGCTCCCGTGAACTATCAAGGCCGATGCTGAATGGGTGGGACCACATCTCCATGGAAACCAACCAATGAAAGATCCTGCCCACAGCTAAGTGATCACATCTCCATGGAAA